>BSQZ01000044.1:3907500-3925000 GCA_033239005.1 Lamellibrachia satsuma | reverse complement strand
CGTATATGCAATGATTAATTATGCTCCGCATTACACGTGTGTGTCACATGACACTGTGTGTGTGTGTGAATAGGCATGCCGCGCTGTCTCCCACTACACAATTACTACAGTGCAACGAGTCATACTCTGGTGTTACCGTTTTGACGCTGCGCTTGAATAACACAGTCGTCTTCACAGGAGACAACGGCAGCAGCGATGTCATTCTCAGCAACAGGGAAGCTGTCGACGGTAATATTCCGCTCGCTAAATGCCTTCTTAGGCCAACAAAAACATGTAACCAGACGTAGCCGACGTGAAAAATACCAACGCTACAACGGTAGTAGACCTCACACGGCGGGGTGCGAATCCACTTACTGTTGAAGCCAGGACAATTCCTTCGTGTGTCTGTGAGTCTGTAAGCCGGTAAACAAGTAGCAGAAAGTGGCGTATAATTGCGTGTGTGATCGAATATCTTTAGTGCCGTAATAATATAATGGCTTAAAACTTTCCATAGAGGTTGAATATGTGTTCGAATAGATATGTCTCTGAGATATGATGCACATCAATTATATACTAAATATAATAGTAAAAGTATAAGTTAATTGATTTGTGGGGCCAATGTGGTATTTTTGCACACAAAAAAATACCTACTTAATTTTTTTCATATAGCAGGTGCTGTGCTAGCATCAAACGCTTTGCCAACTCCATCCCCAATTAATTTAGCCAATCGGGAACTAGGTTTGATAATGTTTTAATCGTGTCTTGTGTGAATAGTTTAAGTAATATAAACGCAGTTGAGTTAATAAACGATTTCGTACTTTTGTTAAAATAATCGACAGAGGTGACCTTGATCTTAAGATCTGGTAGTTTGTGAACTTGTGAGTAGCCCCATGTCATTGCCGGACCACTCTTGCCTTTTTCCGCCTAATTTTAACCGGACGCGGTCAAAAATGTCCAAACATAATTTAATCGTTTATCTGATGATTTCGCCAAAACTAAACAACCCATTTGCGCAACCGAGCTGGCATGTCGTGTAGTGGATGATAGACAGTTTCGAATTTCCGAGAAATGAATCTGAAACAAGAGGAGCGAACACTTTGAGAGAGATCTTTTAATAATCTGGACTTTTGTGGGTAGATGATCTATGTTGTTTGTAGGCGCTGTTAGCCTGACTTTTGGTGGGTCATGTCGAGCTAAACGATTGACATATTTTTAGCGTATGTGAAATTTTTTTTAACAATTTATACGCGTACAACACATTATTTTTTCCCATGATAAAATATGTTGGGTGGGAAACTTTCAGAGAGTCGTGTCTTGCAAGAAGTGTGCTCGTTGTGGCACGGACAGACTTCCTCGGTTCCTAGCAAAGAGACGCGGCAGAGACAAAGCCAGAGACGACGATATCGATACGAAAGACGAGAGACAAAGGATGGGTGTCTAATGGACGAGATGGACAACACGCTGTCGGACGCTGCCGGACTTCCGTCGCTGACCAACACGGAGTGTCGACACCGCCGGTAAACTAATGAACTATTTAGCAAAGTCGGCCCAGACATAGCGCCTGGGGTAACTCAATCCTGGCGGCGGTATTGACTTACCGGACAGCCGCTGCGCTAAGCGGACAACAGGTGGACGCTAGCCGGTATCATCTCCGGTTGTAGTGCCCACGGTCACCCCTGTTTCCGGTCAGTTGTCACGCGGTCACAGCGGTGACCACTCGACCAGTCCAACTGTTGCGGTCCATTAGCGCGAGATTCCGGCCAAATGTGTTCATTCCCACTGAAGCGCTGCTCGAGTTACGTCAATATAATGGTTCACAGACGGAGCGAGAAATGTCGCTATTTGGTGGTTTTATTTGTACACAAGGTGATCCGTGTGCGTACAACAAGGTGATCCGTGTGCTTACAACAAGTTGATCCGTATGCGTACAACAAGGTGATCCGTGTGCGTACAACAAGGTGATCCGTGTGCATACAACAAGGTGATCCGTGTGCGTACAACAAGCTAATCCTTGTGCGTACAACAAGGTGTCCCGTGTGCGTACAACAAGGTGATCCGTGTGCGTACAACAAGGTGATCCGTGTGCATAAAACAAGGTGATCCGTGTGCGTACAACAAGGTGATCCGTGTGCGTACAACAAGGTGATCCGTGTGCATAAAACAAGGTGATCCGTGTGCGTACAACAAGGTGATCCGTGTGCATACAACAAGGTGATCCGTGTGCGTACAACAAGGTGATCCGTGTGCGTACAACAAGGTGATCCGTGTGCGTACAACAAGGTGATCCGTGTGCGTACAACAAGGTGATCCGTGTGCATAAAGCAAGGTGATCCGTGTGCGTACAACAAGGTGATCCGTGTGCATACAACAAGGTGATCCGTGTGCGTACAACAAGGTGATCCGTGTGCATACAACAAGGTGATCCGTGTGCGTACAACAAGGTGATCCGTGTGCGTGCAACAAGGTGATCCGTGTGCGTACAACAAGGTGATCCGTGTGCATAAAACAAGGTGATCCGTGTGCGTACAACAAGGTGATCCGTGTGCATACAACAAGGTGATCCGTGTGCGTACAACAAGGTGATCCGTGTGCGTACAACAAGGTGATCCGCGTGCATACAAAAACAATGACATTTTCAATTAAGAGACAAATAGCTTTAATGGACATGATGGAAATTATGTCTTCTGTTTCTATACATTGTGACATCAACGTTATGTGAATATTGAAAAAACTCACAAATGAACTACATTGACAATTGACAAATTATGTATTTGCAATTGGTCTAATTTTAATTTAGGTATGTAAATGATTGGCATAATCATTCAGAGTCTATATTCCATATGCCGTATGTCACATCCTATATTTAACGATGTATTTAATCTGTTATTGAAATAGTTTTTCAAGCATCTCTATGCAAATTAGTTAATTAAATCTCTTCATAACCTTTACACGTCATCCCATTGTGACGTGCTCCATCATCGAGTCGCGTTCTCAATTATCGGCGTGACTCGTGTGAGTGTGACTTGTGTGAGTGCGCTCAATCGTCTGTGGCGTATCCGTACGTAATTCGACTGATTCCTTTGAACGGACAAATTAATTACTGATGTGACTACTTCGGCGTCGCACGAGCTTTGTCCGGACACGTACACGGGACTTCGGCGTATTTGTGTCACGAAACTTAAAGATTCTCGCGTTTGAATCTCAACATCTCTTACGCAACTTGCTCCGGGTGGTAGGGGACCATTCATTATCTGGCCGCCGCCGCCGCTGAGTGACGTATCATCGGCTGATGACGCCGTGTTGATCTCGCTGCACCAACCTTTGATCGCATGTAAAATTTCTGTCAGTGAACTAAATATCACTAATGGGATCTTGAGTTGGCTGGACATTATGTCTGGGCCCCGGGGAATACTGGACGAGCACCGGTGGTCAGTGTTATGAATGTCGCCTACTCCGTTTATCTCTACTGGTCAGCGTGTTGCTTTGTTGCGGGATTGAACAACGCGGGCAGAAGAATACGATTGTTGCCAAATGTTTTCATTAGAGTATGAAATGTTGTTATTATTTTACGTGTGTTCAGTATTAGCTAATATGGTACTATAAATGCATTCGAAATATTCTTATATCATTTTTAAATTGCTAGTTCTAATCTTTAGTAACAGTATCACTGTGCCTGCATATAAGTATTTAGTAAATCAACTATGGGGAGGGGTAGAAGACAGTCTATGCTCCATCTCACACCCCCCCCCGTTTGTAATTTAGACTAGCTAATTGATCTGCTAAATGCATAGTGCCGTTATTAATGCTTGCACGATGATGTCATGTGATGTTGGAAATGAATATTTTTTATTTATTGTTTGATTGACAAATTTATTGTAGACATATTATTAGTAGTTGTAGACATATTATTAGTAGCTGTAGACATATTATTACTTAATTAATCCTCTTGGCCCCTTCAGGAGCATAGGGCGTCAACCATGTTTCTCCACCTCACTCTCTTCTGGGCTAGAGCTTTGGCCTCTTGCCAGGTGACCCCCACTTTATCAAGATCTTGTAGTGTGGAGCGTCTCCAGTTGATTTTTGGCCTTCCTTGTCTTCTCTTTCCTTGTGGGTTATAGTCCAGTGCTTGTTTGGTTGTATTTGTTGGATCTTTTCTGAGTGTGTGGCCAATCCAGCTCCATTTTCTCCTCTTGATTGTAGTGCTTATTTCTTCCTGTTTGGTTTTCTTCCAGAGCTCTTTATTTGATATTTTGTTAGGCCACCATACCTTAAGGATGTATCGGAGGCGACTGTTGATGAAGACTTGGAGTTTGTTGTTGAGAGACTGAGTAGTTTTCCACGTTTCACAGCCATAAAGAAGAACTGGTTTAACGTTGGTGTTGAAAATGCGGATCTTAGTGTTTAGACATATTATTACTGTACGCGCTGATTTTGAGGATGCGTCGAATACGTGAAGTGGCTGTGGATAAACTGACAGACACACAAATATTCCACATTTGACCTATGCAATAAGTAAATGTTTACTCAATGTATAATGCATACTTACTGGGTACACATCTACATATTGGCATATGTTTGCATAATATTCTTTTAAATAACTAACGATATCTTATTGACTTGGTGCAAAATTAGAATTCAAAAAGTTGTTTTCGAGTAAATAACTTTAATTAAAGAAAGCTGATGATGTATTTCTGCATGACATATTTGAGAATTTGGCAATCATACACAGAAAGCTCTTTGCAAAAGCAAAACGTGGAAAACGATTTGATAAATTGTTTGAGCAAGTGTGTGGGTTGGAGCACTTTATTGTGCACAGTGGTATTTATTGTGCACAGTGGTATTTATTGTGCACAGTGGTATTCATTTATATTTAATTATTTGTTATAATTTGCGAGTTTCACCCCTGGTGACATTTCTTCACTTTGTCGCGTGATCGGCGAGACGACGGAAGACACGCGCATGATCGGCACAGTGTTTACCATTTTAGATATCCACTATTTCGAGCCTTACCACATCTAACGACTAAAGCCAATTCTTTCGATGATTTGAGCAAAAATGGGCATTTCTTTATCAAACCGACTGCGGGTGTTACTTAAACTATTCACACACTACATATTTGGACATCAACGAACCGAATTTGAGATAGGCTAAATCAGTTGAGGACGGGGTTTAAAGCAAATTTCACATAAAAACAAAATATTAGGCGATGTTGAAAGTATGCTTATTTATCTTTATCGAAGCAAACATCGTATAACTTATATGTCACGATGGTAGACTGTGATATTAACGAATTTGTGTTTTTTATACCGAATACTGCACGTGTGAAGATTGACCAACGTTGACCCACACACTTTTTTATTCGCGGCGAGCAGTGGACGCGGACAACAGAGGCCTGTGGTCAGCGACTCGGACTTGCACTATGCACAGCCACTGGAAGCTCAGCGGATTTTGTGGAGAATAGTATAAATACCTGTGTATGTATTTTGCATATGTATATACGTCTTGGTATTTGGTGTTTTGTTTTTAAAAGTAATCGGAAATGTAACTGGTGAAAATGTAATTGGTATACTTTTCAATTACGTTTCGGTTGCTTTTCAGTTATTTTTCAATTACATCATACAAAATTTAGACTCAAATTATACATGGTTGCTATGTTCACACGCACACTGTTATTTCGACATGGAATTAATACATGTAATTGGAACTGGTATTTTGGAATTGGGATATGTCTTGAGGTAGAATAAGAATTGGGATCGGTATGTGTAATTGGTGTGTAACTGGAACTGATATAATGCGATATACAGTGAGTGTCAATTGACCCCAATGTCTGCCATCATGCCTCGCATTGCCAGCTTCATAGAGGTAGTTTTTTATTGAAAACACACATTACAATATTTATATCACACATAATTGTTCGACAAATGAGTTTTCTCGACCAGATGTAATAATCACAACAAGAGGACGGACCTGTTGTTACTGTATATCAAAGCAGTTTATAGACCAATTTATATTGCAGAACACATTTGTAATTAATGTTAACTAGAGTTTCATGATATTCTAAGATCTTTTTTATATGAGCTCTGTAGAAGTGTATTTGATGTACCGTACGCTACGGGCTTGTCACGTGACCATGGTCATGTGACACAAGCTGGTGAGGGACTCGTCTCAGTTCAGGGCAGGTTTCGTTTAATTGGTATTGCATCTTTTGTTTTTCTCTCTTAAGCCAGCTCTCCACGGTCTACGGAGTCCCAGTGTCTACCGAAATATTGCAACAATCCAAGAAACCGGAACGTCCAATACAAAATATATATAAGTGATATTCCTGCCTGTTTGCGAGCAGACCTACACTTCCGTCATCCTGCAGATATTTGCAGCAAATGCCAATTCAGACAGCGCTGTTTATTTTCACGGTGGGATTTGCCCTGTGTAAACATTTTCGTTTATTTTCACGGACAACCGCTAACGTCCAGTCAAGTCGCCAGTCGCGCAGTCGATCCGTTTAATTTCGTCCTTAATTGGCACGGCGAAATTATGTTGAGATTGTGAATTGAAGAGCGGATCGCCTTTCCCGGTCGCCGTATCAGAGGCCGGACCCGAAGCGTCGCCGACACGATAGAGCGTGTAATTAGTTTTTGATTGTTTGTTTTGCCAGAGTGAGTGGCAAGATTGTCCTGCGGGGGTTAGTGTTTGTGTTTCGTTACGGACACCGGCCGAGGCGCGAAACGACAGCTGTGGTTCTGGGGACGGGTACGGCAATAGTGATCTTATCACTCCGAAACCATAGCGGTGACGGTATCGCATAGGCGACGGTAGTCTGAATAGTTTGATGCAAGCGCAGTAATAAAAATGTTATTCTAAGAAGCGAACAAAACGTTGTTGTAAGTATATCGTATTGTGTATCTATCTAGCTGACGTACTCTAACATAATAACTTTACTTTATCAAGTCCCTCATAATAAATATTTGAAAACCCATCCTGAACAAATAGGTTTACAGAATAAAAAATTATGCTGAGGTATTAAGCCACAACACGACTCTGTTTGTTTTATAAAGTGGCGAATGTTTCCAACAGAGCCCACTGTGTGTTAGTAGCTCGGTAGTCAATCTCATTTTACTACTTTCTTGTATCGTGTTATTTCCGTCGTACAATTGACCACACTAACACTGACTTGACAATTAAAGGAAAACGAGTTTTCCCAAGAGACCAGCCATGCGCCATCCCGCCTACTTTCTGAGATTCATTGATGCAAACGTAAATTCGAATTTAATTGGTGAAATGTCGAAATACAGAACTGCAAAGCGAACGCGGCGTGTAGCGAGCGAGCGAGCGACTGACGTAACTAACTTGTCGGTGCGGTGATTATCTGCGCCCAGTGTAAATATTTGTTCAGACTCCAGCAGTCGTGTTGATAAGGCCGCGTGAATTGTTGTTTCGCCTCGGCGTTACACGCCCCGTGTGAGAACTAGCAGAGCCCGATTAACACGTCCTCGTCGCGTACACAGGACGCAGCGTTTTACGAAATTTATCATCGCTTTATTTACACCCCGAGCGCTCATTCGTGACCGGGATCACAAATATTTTGGCAGCGACGGCTGATCTGATAGCCCCGTAGACACTGCGCCACAATGTGACAAATCGTGACTGCCCGGGGGACTTGCTGTCGGTGACCGGGAGAAAGGGACCAGCCGGCAATGGGGTACATTCGCGGGTGGGAAACGGGCTCCCCCTGGGAGAGACGGGGCGAAATTCCGCCACCCACGTTCAGCAGTTGTCGCCGGCAAACTGATGAAATATGTTTGCCGCGTGTCGAGGTTGTCGCCTTCCACGTAAATGTCAGCGCTAGCGGCAATGTGTTTAACGTGAAGCGTGTTCTGTTTTGTCGTTACGCGTAAACATTTTACGAAACGATTACATCCGCCTGAAGTTTACGGAAGGGTTTATCGAGGCACCCAGATGGCGTTATGAAATACGACTGACAGAAACACCGCAGCGACTCCAGAAAGATATGACCAAATGTGAACTATGATAATTCGCGGGGTCACCCCGATGTAAACCCAACGTTTCTGTTAAAGTGGATTTTTTTCTATAGTTGCATTTCTATCTCTATGTAGCCATATTTTTTGCATATTATTCATAATACATCGTCATCATCATCATCATCATCATCATCATCAGCAGCAGCAGCAGCAGCAGCAGCAGCAGCAGCAGCAGCAGCAGCAGCAGCAGCAGCAGCAGCAGCAGCAGCAGCAGCAGCAGCAGCAGCAGCAGCAGCAGCAGCAGCAGCAGCAGCAGCAGCAGCAGCAGCAGCAGCAGCAGCAGCAGCAGCAGCAACAACAACAACAACAACAACAACAACAACATGCATTATCATCGTTATCTGATTGGTTTATTCATCTTCAACACGAATTAAAATATGTGTTCTAGGCCTAATTATAACATGCAACAATATTAATACCATACGTGCCAAGACTACTGTCTCCTACCGTCGTTATTTCATGCTCTTAATTTTGTATTCAGGTAATCGCCTTCGTTTTAAACCAATTCCACACTTTCCACAAAAACTGCCTACATCATGCATAAATGGCACCATTGACACTTCCATTTCTAATGTCTGTCTTGAGGGAGGGAGGGAGGGAGGGGGTGTGGAGGGAGGGGGAGGGAGGGATGGAGGGAGGGGAGGGAGATAGTCCCTCCGCCCATGCTCTCCGTCCTTTACTCAGTCTCCGCCAGGGGATCTCCTTCTTCCAAATCCTTTACCTTGGCGTCTCTGTAATGCACATATTCAGCAGTAGGCCTACGTGTATTTATGAGCACACGCAAACATCCCGTACACTCTACGCATGTCTATAGATATTTCCAACAATATTGTCACATATTTCACCTACATATTTCACAAGCACCATGACCCAACGTCACACCGTGGAACAAAGACCATACAAGATTACGCAGATGTTACAAAATTTCCACAAACAATTCTAAGGCGTGTTACTTGTTTGATTAAACCGGCTTTGTTTGCTCGACCCGTGTTTGCCTTTATAAATCACCCGACCTAAGGTTTGTCAATGCACCATGCTTAACTCCAGTTTGCTTACTACGTGTTGTGTGAGACGCTAACAGTAACGGCGCCAGTGAGAACGATAAAGCGCCCCGCGTCTCAACCAACGCGGACTTCGCCTGCGGTCACTCGCCACTCGGAATATCGGGTTCTGAAGCGACGACGAGGCGAGCGGTGCGACAGTTATCTCAATATTTACGCCGTTTCTACAACAAGATGGCTGCTGACGGAAAACAGCGACAAAACAATTGATGAACTCGTCAGTAGGGGTAAACACCCTTTGTAAGCTGTTGACCTGCTCGACTCTGCGTTACGTTCTGCGCTTGCTGTGAGACGGTGAAGCTTGTTTTTGTCTTCCTTTATACTAAAATAGCTGGAATATTTAAATTTAAGCTGCGTCTTTTCATCTAAAATTGATACACTTACCTTTTTTCATTGAAAATATTTAAATGTGTTAATATATTTAGCTTAATATGTGCCACTTACGCAGTAGGGTGGCTGCTACGACAGCGAACAAGTTTGGCCTTGGAAGCACTCTCCTTCTCCCATTGAAATGTGTTTAACCGCAGCTGGTGAATCTAGAAATGCTAAATATTCTTTTTTATAATTCCATTAGTTAGCATCATGCTTGTTTTAATAAGACATGGATTTTCAAAATATGGGACGCGTACCCCTTGGAGAAACCGAGCACCCGCTAGGGGGTACGCCGTAAAACCCTTGCAATGGAGGACAACAACATTTCAAAAATGTATTTTAAACTTAACTTTTCATCGCTTGAAAAGAATACAAATTAAACATTAATTTGTTGACATCTCAAAACGAACATTACAAACAAAGTATGCAACTAAGTTTAATATGTTGCGGTATTTGGTCTTAAAGGCAGCGAGTGTGGAGAAGCCAGTCTTGTACAGGCATGACGCGGAGGAATGCAATACAAACTCGACTGTACGTGTTGGTAAGACCGGGATCTCAACCATCACCTGTATCTGGCCTGTTTGAAAGTAATAAATCAGCAAATGCAAGCGTTCGATTTCAAGATCTTTCATTATATTTTACATCTACATTCTAGAAGCTAACTTGTTTCTCTTAAATGTAAAATAAATTCGCGGGGTGTCCCGGACACCCTGCTGTAGCGGGATATCTTCACCCTCCCCTCCCGCGGCGTCCCACCGCTGTCGTTACTCCGGGAAGAAATCATGGAAGGGGCGCGCATCAGCAAAACATTTTTACTACTGGGTACGGGTCCATAGAAAACCCCTGACATAATATATAAGAATTTATATTTAATATTTTGCTTGTGACGTACCTTTAAGTGTGGTTTCTTTATCAGTATGTGTAACCTCAACATTCGTCATACGTAAAACATAATTGTTATAGTGTACTGTTGCATTGCCAACACTCGCATGGACATCGACAGAACTGAATTTGTTCGTTATATCGGGTAACTTGCGAAAGTGTGAATATATTTATGTTATGTACACTTCGTACAGAGTAGTTCTTTCTTCGCCGAATGTTTGACCGGGCCCGAAACTAAATAACACGTTTGTACAAGCGAGCTAGCGTGCCGCAGTCGATACTTGATAAGTTAGATTTTTCGCGAAATGGGTCTGATCGACTATGACATCTTAATAAGTTAAAGCACATAATTATATATTGGAGGATAGTATCAGGATATTGTCGGAAATCCGCAGTGCATGATTTGGTTACACCGTAAATGCTTAGCTATTCATTGTCCTTGGTCAGTTCAATCCGTGCGATAAGACAATCAGATTCTTTACATCCGGTCCAGAGAACGATTTTATTTGAAGGGTCGCAATTCTCTACTGTGGATGAACACCAGTGTGGTAAGATGCAGTCGTCTTTCATCCGGTACTTGTGAACACTAAGTTTCTTTGCCGTAATGTCTCGTAAACAGCAGATAACCATTTGACGTAATCCGAGCCGTTCTCTCGTTCCAACCTAGCGTGACACTCGGAGAGAAAACAGTGCCAAATTGATTCTTAATTGGCAATATGGCAGTTAATGGACGCCGGCAATATGGGAGGTGATAACGTTGCTCGCAGTTCTGTTTGTTTATGCTAGCGACCAGCAGGACGCGGCCGGCTGCGAACCTGACCACCGGCGATACTGAGCAGACACGGACGATGTTAGTCGCTCGACGACACTGTTTATTTTCCGCGCGAACGTTTACACAACAGGGAGGCACTACGCGGACCGTCGAGCTGCTAAATGTCGTCTGCTATCGTCAGCGTCAGCTGTCTGTTTAGTTTGTCGAAGTGCAGACGTCGACACGTTTGGCCATAATACACTGTAACAACCTGGCAGCGATGGAGACCTGCTGTGCGTGTGTACCGGATACTTACTAACTTTAATTTTTTTATTTAGATGAAAGATTACTGGACTCTGGATAAGCCAACTACTTCCTTGTCCAATAAAAACTTAAAACAGTGTAAAATATTCAAGCTAATATTAAGTTCCTGCAGACAAATAAATAACAAAAGAGTAAATAATAACAATAAATAAATATACACGTATAAATAAATATTAATTATCAATGAGCAATTTTCAAAAGGTCGTCACAAAAATGTTGCCGACTAGTAGCATTTCAAGATTTGTTTTCAATTGTTTTTTTAGCTTGTTTACTTCCATCATTACGTTACATGAAAGTAATGATGAAAAGATAGTTGTTCAAGACAGAGACTTTCCTACAACGTTATTTGGGGATTTGTATTTCTTGAATACTTGGAACCTCATTAGTTGCTTTATAACCAGGGCATACATTTCCATTCACTTTTCTAAACGTCCTTTTTTGCATGACTAAATTGTGTTCATGTCGGACAAATGCGAACTAAACATTGCTGTGTTATTTTTTTAATGTGTGGTGTTTTTATATAGCAATGTTTCAATAGCGCCTGGAAGTGCGCGATACTATGATAAAGAACGAGTAACGGTAATATGTATGTATGTATGTATGTATGTATGTGTATATATATATATATATATATATATATATATATATATATATATATATATATATATATATATATATATATATATATATATATATATATATACAGTGCTTATAAATGCTTATATATATATATATATATATATATATATATATATATATATATATATATATATATATATATATATATATATATATATATATATAGATATATATATATATATATATATATATATATATATATATATATATATATATATATATATATATATATATATATAACTATATATATACACACACACACACACACACACACACACACACACACACACACACACACACACACACACACACACACACACACCACACACACACACACACACACACACACACACACACACACACACACACACACACACACACACACACATACACACACACACACACACACACACACACACACACACACACACACACACACACACACACACACACACACACACACACACACACACACCGACATGCTCTGGTTTTCAGTTTGTTACCAGGACTTACAATACGTGAATTGTTTGGTCTGCGTGTAAAAACATCGACGGAGCACTCGCAAAAACCCATTGCGTTATCGTCGTCGTGATAAACTTGGAAGTGGGGTTCTGTTGTATTGTGCTGTGAGAGAGAAACGAGCTCGGCGGGAGAGGGGAACGCGAGAGAGCCGTCCCAGCGGGAGACGGACTGACTGCCAGCCGAGAGAGCATGTTAGCAACACGAGTAGATAGCTGTTAACTCGAGCGAGAGACGCATCGATAACAAGCTGCTGAACAGTAAACACGGCTAGTGAGAACAGCAGGCGCGCTGCATTCCGACTAACCACTTCGTCTTGCTGGCAGCCGTCCTGGGCACGGCAGGGGGCGCGGTGGTCGTGTTCACACGTTAGTACGTTCACCGTTCTCAACGCACTTGGCAACAGACGACCAATGTCATTCAGCCGCCATTACTTTCACGAAGAGTCCCTTGTAAATGGTGTGAATTTTTAGAGCACATTTGCATTGAAGCAGTTGATAGAACTAGTTTTCCGATACTATTGCATTAGAGTCGTCAAACAATGACGATGGACAGACGCTGACCACGCCCGTATCAACACAGTGGTCATTTTAACGCACCAACATCACACAATCAAACACATATGCAGCATTTTACGGTTCAACTCATACGGGCAGTGCGGAATATCATTCGGGCAAAACCGATCTTTTTCATAAAATTTCTGTCGCTAGATATTACGCATAGATCTCACACGTGCAGGGCAGGATTACGTATGGGCAATTTGCCCATATGAAATGCCTTAAACATTAAAATACCCAAGTTGCTTATATATATATCATGTTCACGAATCGAATTTTACACAGGAGGTCAGTTAATTGATGTTTAGTGCGCTGTGACAGTTTAAAAAAAATTTTGAGATGGTCTTTCAGCGGGCCTAGGAAACGCTAAAATGGCCACCTCTGACAAACCGGACTGTGGCCTCACCCGACTTACGTACAACTGATCATAAGATAAAAGAAATACATTGACGTGTTCAACCGAACCAACACAGTATTCGTACTATATTTTTATCATGTGAACGTATACCATTATAGTTTTAACATGTGATTGTATACAACGATGACATTGCGATTCTGAATGTATCAGTATTCGTATCAACCAGGATTGTTAAAAAATAACATCCGTACAAAACAAATACTATCGTAATCTTCCATTTCTTAATATTTTCGAAAATACACGATTTGACGATAAAATAAAATATGCCATGCAGTTTTACGACATGTAGAGAGAGGACCGCTTTACTGCAATTAACGACATACCAATAAATGTTCACATTTGGAGGTGAACTATAAAATTTTTTTTCCTGGATTGATTTACTGATCTGCGAAATTTCCCTTTTTATGCCATTTCTGACGATAAATACACTGCAACATTAAAGAAACAATAATGTTGGTACGAAATCCCCAACTAGCAGCGTATCAGTTAAAATATAAACATCGCTGTGTATTCCCTCTAAAGGGATCAACTCTGACGTATACCGCACATCGGTTCGTCCACATCGTCCCACCAATGTCGCAGACTTGCAGAACACAGCCGTGTCTACCTGACCGATAGACAACCTTAATCTTCGCCAAGACAACATGCAGTTACTTTTAAGCTTACTTGACTTTATTTTTTAACTTATATGTGTTATATAATATGTGAATAAAGAGCGAATATATATCCAGGTATATCCATTTGCAATTTTGTTAGTGACCCCAATCAAAGCTAATCTTATTACCACAGTACAGCAATCCGGCAGACGTATGGTTTTTATTCAGAAAGAGTCAAATCCTTCGGAATATTTCATTCCAAACCATGCATTTCCACATTAACCAAAGATGACGCCGACTTGTGTCACGTGATTGCTTTTTGTTCATGATGGCATCCTCCATGACTGACGCAAGCATTTCAATCAATACCAAAAAGCAAATAAAAAATGGCAATTAGTAGATAACAAGCGTCTTTAGATTTTCTTTGTGTACGGAAGTAAACTTATTCTGAGTGTTATTAGTTCACTGTTCTATTTAAGTTCGAATAAAATCATTTCATGATATTCAAGAAGTTTTCCATTCGCATAAAAACGGATATATACAGTTTTGAAAGCCAGCTGATGAACAGTAACCAGAACGCGAAGCAGAAAATCGTGCCGCGGAGTGCACCAGCCCAGCTGATGTCGCCCTCGAGATACGGGCCGATTGTCTCTGACACAAGGACCGGCGATTGATCTCTAATCAGCAGCCGAAGCATCAAAGTTGCACACGACTACGCCGACGGGTCCGCGCGTGCCGACGACCGGATGCCGAGCGTTGGAGAGGCGACGGTCGATACCTCTATTGCCTTCGTTCCACGCGCTCGTGCACTCGGCCAAATCACAGCTTGTTCGACAAAGACGCCTCGGAGGCAGCGGCGAGCTCGGAGCACCATCTGCGCTGCACGGCAACAAAACGTTGTTTACTTGGTCGGGAAAGGTGTCGTGAAATAAATACGAGTGTTGGGTCGATCGACACAAAGGTGTTTTGATCATAAACACGTGTAACATATCGGTGGACGCTTAAGCGCAACGTGCGACAACGATTCTAGTGCGCGTAACGATCTATATTATGTGTAGTATTGGGAAGATGAGAGGTGCAGGAGAGGTGAAGACGCCAATAATCGTAATAGTAATTGTCGTGCACAGGAGGCACAAGAGATGATACCGACATAAACCGGACAGCAAACGGTGTAGTCACAATACATATGGCATAAGTTGACAAGACCATTCCCAGAAATGTGCCGTGAATGGGTATACAATATCTGCGTAAAGACAAAAAATATGCGTGGGATATATTAGGCGAAATTTGTAATTTAACATTTTGCAAGACAACAGAAATTTAAATTGCGTTAAACTTGGCAGCTGAGATATTTGATTTGTTAAACTGTTCCACGTTTTAGACCACACATGTGACAATAGTGACCATTTAAGGAGTTTTGTACACTTTATAGAGTATAGTTCATGTTCCTTATTTAACATAAACAGTTTGAAGTTGATAAAAATATGTATGTATGATCATAGGTAATCATAGGCTTTAAGATAATCTAGTATATGAAGTTTATAAAATAGAATGTATGTAATCATCATGAATTAAAATATACAGATCTATGATCAATATTGTAACAGAAATATTTTCAGTTGAGTCTAGATTGATACGTATTTTCCTACTAGATATATCTCACTAGCAATATCTGACAGATATGTATGTTCAACAACAAGTGACTGATATAATCACTTATAAATAACAATACTACTACTACTACTACTACTACTACTACTACTACTACTACTACTACTACTACTACTACTACTACTACCACTAACACTACCACTACCACTACCACCATTACTACTACTACTACTGAGGCTGCTGCTCCTGCTGCTGCTGCTACTACGACTACTACTATTACTACTACTACTACTAGTAGTACTACTACTACTACTACTACTACTACTACTACTACTACTGCTACTACTACTACTACTACTGCTGCTGCTACTACCACCACTACTACTGTTGCTGCTGCTGCTGCTACTGCTACTACCACCACCACCACCACTACTACTACTACTACTACTACTACTACTACTACTGCTGCTGCTGCTACTACCACCACTACTACTACTACTACTACTACTACTACTACTGCTACTACTACTGCTACTGCTACTGCTACTACCACCACTACTGCTACTGCACTACTACTACCACTCTTACTCTACCACTACTGCCACACCACTGCTGCCGCTTGCGCTGCCGCTGCCGCCGCTGCCACTCCACCACTACCACCACTACTCCACTACCACCACCACTGCCACCGCCGCCGCTGCTGCCACTGCCACCAGCCACTGCTACTACTACTACCACTGCTGCTGCTGCCACCACTACTGCTACTGCTACTGCACTACTGCTGCTACTACTACTACTACTACTACTACTACTACTACTACTACTACTACTACTGCTGCTACTACCACCACTACTACTGTTGCTGCTGCTGCTGCTACCCTACCACTACCACAAACACTACAACTACCATTACCACTACCACAAACACTACCACTACCACAACCACTACCACTACCACTACCACTACAACAACCATACCACTACCACAAACACTACCACTACCACAAACACTACCACTACCACAACTACTACCATTACCACTACTACTACTACTTGTCTCGGCGGAGGTGCGAAATCAATTGGCGAGTAATTTGTCAGTTCGCGAGTGACGCAATATATAACCATTGCGCTTGAGCGGCTCTGACGTTACGCGCGTGTAAGCGCCGCTTTGTCTTGAGTCGACTCGCGCTTTGAAACCGTAATCCGGCTAATTTTCGCGCGCACTTGACTGCGGCGAGTAACAACGAGAGAATCGGCGTGCCCACTTAATGTTGCTGCAAACACGTAAACCAGCACCACTTGAAGAGAACGGCCTGTGCACTGCGCTACAATTACAGACACAACGTACAGTAGTTGTTAACAGGCGACGCCATGTTTGGCTGCGACAACAAAGACGCGCTCATTGCCATTAGCGGTAGGAAATGCCGATCTCAATGGAAATTGTGCATAACGAATATGTGTAGTGATCGCACAGTTTACTACTGGACAACATAACGATTTCGAATTATAAAAAAGCGTACGGGAAAACGGCTTGATTACTGTTTCAGTGCTTGTCAATTTGCAATAATACTATAAAAAATAGGAAAACGCCTCTATTTGCTAAGCATTTTCCGAAACGGTTTTGCCTGAATAACGTATATAGGTACCGGGATGTTCGTCCATTTTAACAGGGATTCGAGCTTTAGGCCTATTTAACTGGAGTGTATAAGGACTTTCATTGCATAGTTAACTGATACTTTGGTCATCTGATGGGTG
>BSQZ01000044.1:3880000-3902500 GCA_033239005.1 Lamellibrachia satsuma | reverse complement strand
GGTAAGGTAGCGAACGCCGACGGTTGTAACGCTGCTAAGCCGCGCATGTTCGAGTAGAGTTCGTATGTCGACGGTGTCGCCGCCTGGTGTGCCAGCTGAGCCAGCAAATTGTCCGCACTGGCGCAGTGATGGTGCATGGTCATCGGGGCGCCGCCCTGGTGTTCGGTGGGTGAAAACTGTCTCGGTGATGACGTCGATGATCGAATGACGGACGGAATAGTTAACTGTACATTCGGCGTCGGGTTCGTTTTGTTCAACAGACGATCGACGGAGAAACTGGACTGCGCCTGTGCAGGTGCAACACATCGCGGCTGCGCACTGTTACCGTCCAACGCGGCGGCGGAAGCCGTCAAGACGCCATTGTAATAGTACGGCGAATACCGCAGCGCCGTCTGTCCGATAGCAGCCGAGATGTGCGCCACGTGCTGTTGCAGCGACATCATCGGCGACATTGGCCACATGACAGGCGACATCTTGGTGTCGCCGACGGTGGCGAAGCCGTAGGCGCCGGGCGTGAACGTCGCACCCGGCAACGTTGAACGCCGGAACGCCGCCAGACGGCTTCGCGACACGGAATTCGTGCGCCTTCGCAGTTTGCCCGTTGTACCCCCGATGAAGACGTCATCGGCGGACGGGTCGAGCATCCAATAGTTTCCCTTGCCCGGGTCGTCGTAGTGACGAGGTACTTTCACGAAGCATTTGTTGAGACTAAGGTTGTGTCGGATCGAGTTCTGCCAGCCCTGCTTGTTCTCGCGATAATACGGGAAGTTCTTCATGATGAACTCGTAGATGCCGTTCAGCGTCAGCCGCTTCTCGTGACTGCCGCGTATGGCCATCATGATGAGCGCGTTGTAGCTATACGGCGGCTTCTCTCCACGACCATCTGCCCTCTTGGCGTCGTCGTCGGCGTGATCTGTGCCATCGGTGACGTCCGGCGACTGTTCGTTGTCACCGCCTGTCGCGTCGCCCTTGACCGCGCACTCCGGCGACGACGTATCCGCCCTGGTGTCTCCGCCCGGTGGGTCGGTGTCTCCGGACCATGACTTCGTCTCCGTCTCGTCCTCGTCTTCCACACCCAACATCCGACGTATGCTGAACGGATGCATCAGCAGCTTCCGTCGGGTAGTGTCTCCCTGTTCCTTCACGTCCGCTGTCGTCACCATGTCTGTGTGCAAACACGCACGCACGCACACACAAACGTTCACTTCACAGCAACAACGAAGCCTCACACCGACGTCTCCTTCCAGCCAACTCTGTCGCTACAGCGAGGAGCCACGGAGCGATTGTATCAGCGCCGCCCGTCAATCACTCGACAGACACGCCCACCGCAAGCGTCAACAACCAATCAGGACGCGGCGTCCGAACAGCGCCACACCCGCTGTGAACCGCGGATGGCAAAGAAAACATTAGCCGATATTCGGCGCATAATCAACAAGTCCGTGTAATCAAGTCGGCATTATAGAGTCTTTCGTCTAATTGAATCGCAGTCCGGTGAATACTTTATTTACGCGCACTAGATAAACACGTCGCTTTATCGCCAACCGCGGGGATTTGGACGACATCCGCGCGTCAACGGCCCTCGGTACTAATTAGGCTAATTAGACGCTTTCCGGGCAACTACATCGAATAAAACTACTATTCCAGCCATAATCACTGTTCAACAACATCGAACTCTCACAATATACAGAATTAGAGACGAATGCGTTAATTTTGACGAGAAATTAATAATAATTTTCGTTCGACTCATTTTATAGGTATTTCTAAAAATCTAACCTATATTTAGTATCCATTGCGACATCAAACTACTTAGCTTTGTTGAAATCTCCGAACAAATTATTAAATGATTTTTGACGTGTCCGGTCAAAATTGGACTAAAAACGAAATGGTGGTGCGGCTCTATATTCTGTGACGTAAGGCCGTGCACACTTTTGAAAGTTACCCGATCTAACAATCAAAGTCAGTTCTTTGATGGTCTTAACAAAAGCGCGAACTTTTATTAAATCGAGTGGGAATATTACTTAAACTATTCGCGCACCACATATTTGAATGTGAACGGACCCATTTGCGTTGGACTAAATAGACTGAGGAGTGAGTTTGGACCATATCTAAACACATGCCCCTCCCAACGACAACATTAGTCTTTCCCAGCCGACTAGGGACCGGCGTACGAAAACAGGGCGCCTTGCGGATAGATTGCTGTCACGACACGGTCAACGAAGACGTTTCCGCACCGTTCTAATTAACCTGTGTAATTACGTTGTTGTTGTTTTTCGATTCCCTCTCATCACGACAACTTCGCACCCACCTCCGGTCTCCGTCTCCGACTTATCGCGGCCGGCGCCCTGCCGCTGGGCGACCAATCGCTATCTGTGTGGGAACAGCGACCCTTCGCATCCCAATCTGCTGTCGTGGCGCGTTCTGAAGCGTTGGCTCCCACGATAAGTTTACACATGATACAGATAACAACGAAACTATCCAGCATTTAAATTAAAGTTCCCTCTTCGATTCATTTAAATTAAAGCTCCCTTTTCGATTCATTTAAAATAAAGCTCCCTCTTCGATTCATTTAATTTAAAGCTAACTCTTCGATTCATTTAAATTAAAGCTAACTCTTCGATTCATTTAAATTAAAGCTCCCTCTTCGATTCATTTAAATTAAAGCTCCCTCTTCGATTCATTTAATTTAAAGCTCCCTCTTCGATTCATTTAAATTAAAGCTCCCTCTTCGATTCATTTAATTTAAAGCTCCCTCTTCGATTCATTTAATTTAAAGCTCCCTCTTCGATTCATTTAAATTAAAGCTCCCTTTTCGATTCATTTAAATTAAAGTTCCCTCTTAGATTCTTTTAATTTAAAGCTCCCTCTTCGATTCATTTAAATTAAAGCTCCCTCTTCGATTCATTTAAATTAAAGCTCCCTCTTCGATTCATTTAATTTAAAGTTCCCTCTTCGATTCATTTAAATTAAAGCTCCCTCTTCGATTCATTTAAATTAAAGCTCCCTCTTCGATTCATTTAATTTAAAGCTCCCTCTTCGATTCATTTAAATTAACGCTCCCTTTTCGATTCATTTAAATTAAAGTTCCCTCTTAGATTCTTTTAAATTAAAGCTCCCTCTTCGATTCATTTAAATTAAAGTTCCCTCTTCGATTCATTTAAATTAAAGTTCCCTCTTTGATTCATTTAAATTAAAGTTCCCTCTTCGATTCATTTGGCTCATCGAGAATCAGGTTCGTGGCTGGTCAAATATGCAGTGTGTGAATAGTTTAAGTAATATGCGGAGTTGGTTTAATAAAAGAGGGCATAGTTCTGTTAGAATCATCGAAATAAGATCGTTGATGGCGTACTTCTGTTAGAATCATCGAAATAAGATCGTTGATGGCGTACGTCTGTTAGAATCATCGAAATAAGATCACTGATGGCGTACTTCTGTTAGAATCATCGAAATAAGATCGTTGATGGCGTACTTCTGTTAGAATCATCGAAATAAGATGGTCGGGTCGGATAACTTAAGAAAGAAATAACTTTATTTCATAGTGTACAGAGCCAGACCATGTTTTTTCGTCGAATATTCGAACGAACTCAGTTGAAGACGCGCTCAACAAATGAGGAAAGACCTTTAATTGGCATAAGATGAAACCCGCATGTTTAATTATTATAATTATGAATATAATAATAAGCATAATAAACGTATATATTATAATATCGCAGTTGGACGCCGACACTTCAAAAGGCTGCTGTTACAGGTTTTTTTTATATAGCCACGGTTTCATCGATTATATAATTATCACCGTTATACGTTCCACGCACAATAAACAATACACAACGCACGCACGCACGCACGCACGCACGCACGCACGCACGCACGCACGCACGCACGCACGCACGCACGCACGCACGCACGCACGCACGCACGCACACACACACACACACACACACACACACACACACACATACAAACACACACGGTCAATTTGTATTTAGAAATGTGTGGCTCGTTAAACTATACATTTGGGCTGTCGACTATATGTAACGGAATAGATGTAGTTTATGGTATGTAGGCCTAACACGATTTCACCATTGCATGTCACGAGTGAACGTCGCGGACCTTCCACACAGCCACGTTCACCTCTCCGCGGACTGTGCACTGTGGACTGTGCGCACTAACGAACAAACACAAGGGTGATTAAAACGTTTTGCATAAATTGTCATAATTAAGATTCACGGTAGCCGATTAAACGTATGATTTGAACTGCGTAAGAATGGCGACTTCGACTTCTTCAAATAGCCATATAAATACATATCATCATGTTCGTCCGTCGAGTCGACGAGGACCACTCTAGTCATCTGGGGGTAGTTGGGGCTGGATCTGGTGAGTGCGCAGATGGCTGACAAGGCCAATCCGTGCACGGAAGGTACGTTGGCAGTTTCCCTGGGGCGAGGCTGGTGCAGTACTTCAGTCTTCTTTTTGCTGATGGTGAGACCGAAGTTTGTGCAGGCTATGAAAAATTTGTCTACGCTGCGTTGCATATCAGCTTCTGCAAACAGCAACAGGAGGTCCCTGATGATGTCTGTCTTGACCTTGGTTTTTGCAAGAATGGCGACTTCGAATTCTTCAAATAGCCATATATACATACACATTTGTATTAAAAGACCTTTTCTTGAAATGCTTGTTTTTCTATTAATATATATCATATTATTTCAGAGTTATTTCGCTGTCTGTATTGCTCGCAATCCATAATACTATAGAATAAAATAATTGTTAAATGTTCTCTTAAAATGCTTGCTTCTATTAATATTACATGATTTTAGTTCTATGTGGGAGTTGATATTTACAGATCGAGTGAACATTTGACATATATTGACATATAGGTCCTTCTGTTTTTGCTACTCCTGGCGATTGGCTGTACCGTTGCAATCTCGCTCGATCTCGCCGTTAGAGACGGCATTGGTCAGATATATCAGTCACTGGAAGCATAAACGTCCGACCAAATTAAAAAAAAAATGTTGCCACTTGACAAAGAATGATTATTGAGTGGAACTAATACGCAAGAGTTCACACGGAAGCTGTACAAGCAGCATTGATGCCCGCTTTGCCTTTGACGGCCGAGCGGCGGATTTGTTGGGCGTCAACAGCGGGTAGTTTGCAGCACACGGATTGTCTACGGAGTCTCAGTCGACCCGGACCAACAGGCAATTACAGGATCACCTACTGTTGTCTGCTCGCACAAAGCTGCGGGTTTAACCTTTAGAAAATCGAACCCGATTCAGTAACGACCTGTTCTAAACAAACAACCCCCCGCGGCGCTTTTGTCACCAGCTGTGCCGGTCACGTGACGGTGTGGCTCGACGATTTCAAGAGCGATCTTTGTGAAGAAATATTCCAGTAGACCGGCTGCGGGACGAACTAAGCAGGACATTGTTTTTGTTTCAAATTGCATCACGCGGGTGAGGAGAAGAACAACATATGTTAACAACGTCTAAAGTGACAGCTCGGACACAAAGCGGGCATACGTGTTCCAGGAGTGTTGCATGAAAACAGCCCGCTTTATTGTTGTTTAGTTGTCAATACGTTAGCGTATTTCATGTATCATAGTACACAACATATGTGTATTTCTCCACCACAACATATATATTTAATTTATATTTAACAAGGTTTAACAAAATTGCCACCCAAAGCATCACGTTCTAGTGTGTGTGTGTGTGGGAGGGGTGCGTGCATGCGTGCGTGCGTGCCTGCGAGCGTGCGTGCGTGCGTGCGTGCGGTGTGTCCAAAGTTATCAGACATGTGTCATATTCACATTATGCGCAATCGTTATATAGCACAATCGATTAGCACAGTTGTTAAATAATCTATTCCATCCGTTTTTTCCTCAGTGCCGTATGAGTGAGTTGTTTCTCATGTCCAAGGTAAACTGTTCTGTTACTACCGCCACGTTTGAAAGTAACTACTGGTATCAACGTATATTGTTATCCTACTATATTTATGTCATCAATGGCGCAGAATAAATCGTGTTTAAATTTCTTAAACGATATATCGTTCACAGAAGGAACAAATGAAGTCAGTGTCAGCCCCGTCTTCTCATCGTGTTTAATTAATTAACAAACGTACCAGGTGGTCTGACAAAGACATCCGTTCTACAAACCTAACTGGTCACACTCATCAGACGAGCCACGGTCTGACCAACTATAGGCACGATATTACAATTTCGCCGTCCGATTAGACACCAGGTTGGACGAAGTGTCATTATTGCCCGAAGACCACCCGTTGATCACGTGGGTCGCACGTGCCGCATTACCTGCGCGTGACCGCCTGGCGACAAACAGAAGCCCGCTGGAGCAGAAAGGCACGTCGCTCTTAATTGTGCGCAACATTTCGCGTTACACCGACGCCGCACAATAATGGCCGCCCGCTCCACGCCACACGCCAGCCAAGCGTGTTTGTCACGTCTTTGATGTAATCGATGTATAACTTAATTGGGCGAGTAATTAAAACTGCTCATTCTTGTTCGACGAACCCTTTTATGTGTTGCTGCCAGGCTTGTACGTGATCGCTGCTAATTAATGCAATTATGCGCTAGTATGAAGGACGGGCAGAGCTACCGCAGTATTACAACGCAATGCTAACATAACTGTTGTACCATTGTTTGTAGAGTCCAATTGTTGACAAATGCATCATTTAATGGATTGTTAATGCAGACAAGCAGGGCATATTTAATAAAAACTGTTGGCGCTTCCGACAAATCTAGGAATTACTGTCTACATATGATTTTCGGCTATGCTAATTATGTTCTTGGAATTCTTTTTTATATCTTTCAAATGCAGGAAAAAGTCAAAATTTGCATAATATTATATTATTCAACCGGTCCATGGTAATTAATTAAACTAATTATATAGCTGTAAATATGCGTTGTATGTTATATATAACTAAAGAAGAAGCCAGAAAATTACAGACCAGTGAGTTTAACATCAGTTGTATGTAAATTACTCGAAACATTAATTAGAGACCACATGGTGGAATTCCTCATAAAACATAAATTAATAAATACATCTCAACATGGATTCCTAAAAGCAAGGTCATGTCTAACCAATCTGTTATGTTTTTTAGAAGAAATTACAAAGTGGGTAGATCACGGGTCACCAGTGGATGTTGTCTACTTAGATTTTCAGAAAGCTTTCGATAAAGTGCCACATCAAAGATTGTTACTTAAACTAAAAGCCCATGGAATAGGTAATGATGTAATCAACTGGATAGAAAAGTGGCTTACACACAGAAGACAGAGAGTAATAGTAGATGGTAAGATTTCAAACTGGAAATCTGTTTTGAGTGGGGTACCACAGGGATCAGTGTTAGGCCCTATACTGTTTTTAATATATATAAATGATTTGGAGGATGACATATCTAGCAAAGTACTCAAATTTGCAGATGACACAAAAGTATTCAGAAAGGTTACTAATGATACAGATAAACAAAGTTTACAGGATGATCTGGAAAAATTAGTTAAATGGTCAGAAAAATGGCAAATGTTATTCAATTTTGGGAAGTGTAAATGTATACACATAGGACATGGAAACATGGACGAAGAATATAAAATGGGGGATGATGTACTACGTAGAACCACACAAGAAAAGGATTTAGGAGTAACATTTAATGCTGACATGAAAGTTTCAGAGCAATGTGGGATTGCTGCTTCGAAAGGAAATCAAATTCTAGGGCTAATTAGGAGAACTATCACGTATAAGGAGAAACATCTAATTGTATCCCAGTACAAAGCAATAGTTAGACCACATTTGGAATATTGTATTCAAGCATGGAGGCCATATCGTAAAAAAGACATAGATAAGCTAGAAAGAATACAACGAAGAGCAACTAAGATGATTCCAGAATTAAGAGACCTTAGTTACGAAAGTCGCTTATTACAATGTGGTTTGACAACACTAGAGACCAGGAGACTAAGAGGAGACCAAACAGAAGTGTTTAAAATAGTGAACTGTTATGAGGATGTTGATAGGAATATGTTCTTCAAACGTAAAGATGGCAGTAGAACCGGGTCCAACGGGTTGCGGTCACTTGCCCCCCCCCCGGTCTTTTGCCCCTAGGTCACTTGCCCCTAGGTCACTTGCCCCTGCGGTCATTTGCCCCTTCCCTTAATGGAAATCTGGTCATTTGCCCCCCTTTTTTGAAATTATGGCCATGCACTCGTACTCGTGTTCAATGTACTCAGATTTTACGAGTACATTACGAGTACATCTGAGTACTTTTTCAATATATTGTGAAAATTATTTAATTTCTTATTATCAAATCATTAACTACAGCAATTTCAAAAACCACCTTTGGTGATGATGTACAGGTCCAGGGGTGTTTCTACCACCTGACTCAGGCCACCTGGAGGAAGATCCAATCTCTGGGATTGACTACACCCTATAGAGCTGAGGAGAAGATCAGACACTTTGTCGGCATGTTAGATGGACTAGCCTTCCTGCCAGTGAGTGATGTTCCTGGGGGGATGGAGTACCTCATGGACAACACTCCAGATGGACTTGAAAATCTTGTACGATACTTTGACTCTACCTATGTCACTGGGTCATTTCATCGAATCCAGGCACCACCCACTGATGATGGTACAGTGCCAGCGGTCAGGATGCGTCACATCGCACCATCCTACTCCCCCACCCTGTGGAACGTACATGATGCAACCATGGCTGGAGGCTCGCATACTAACAATATGTGTGAAGCCTGGAACAGGGGTTTCAGCACTCTGGTTGGACATTCTCATCCAACCATATGGACCCTGATAGATGCACTACGTAAGGATTTTGCGGCTGTTGAGGGCACTATGCGACTCAACCAGCTTGGACAACCCCCCGCAAACGTGTACGTCGCACTGCCAAGCAGTTCCAAGACAGACTGGTCAACATATGCACACAGTTCAGTGCTGGGGATAAGACCATCGCAGATACTCTCCAGAGTCTTGGACACTGTATTCGTTTGAAGTAATATCCTGATATTTGTTATGTTATTATGTGTGATTCAGAATTACATGACATAAAAAAACATCTCTGTGTTTGATTTATATGAATGAAAAAGGGGGCAAAAGACCTAAGGGGCAAAAGACCTAAGGGGCAAATGACTGGAGGGGCAAAAGACCTAGGGGCAAAAGACCTAGGGGCAAAAGACCGGGGGGGGGGCAAATGACCTACACCCAGTAGAACCAGAGGACACAAAGCAGCATTAGTTAAGGAGCAGTGTAGGTTGGACATGAGAAAGTACTCATTCTCACAAAGGGTGATAAATGAATGGAACAAACTGCCAAATGATTGTGTTAATGCTAGTAGTGTGAATATGTTTAAAAATAGAATTGACAGATATCTGATAAGGGCGGGCTACACATAGATGAGAAAATTGTTGGACTCTCGATAAGCCAATGGCTTCCTTGTCCACTTGCCATGTGGAACTTGTTGTTCGAGATGACAATCTTGTTAAATCTTGTTAAACTAACCCAGTTACCCCACGTTGTACAACGAGAAAAGGCAGTCACTGCAACAGCTTACGACTCCTTGCCCTACCCAGTCAAATGTCGATAGTGGCAATTGTGGATACAACTTCGTGCCCCCCCCAAGCCATGTACCACTGCCGGTGTAACCGTCTATCTCCCCCTGGATAACTTCCCCAGGGGGAAGATGCCCTACTATATATTTCCCCCACCCTGGACATCTCACCCCTCTCCCAATACCCAAGTTGTCTTGACTCCAAACTATTTTCCCTCACAACTAAAATCAAGAAAATTTCATCATGTAATGATTTACAATTATCACAAAAGAGTTCACGTGCGATAAACTACATAATCAGTCTTTCATCACTTGCAATTATCACAAAATCTATTGTAAAATCATTCGCCAACTTGACTTCATTAATACACTAAGTGTCTATTCTTATCACACAAATTGCACTTCCACAAACATTTAAAAATATTGCATTAAGTGTCTACAGCCCATATTGTGTCATGGTAATTAAAGTCTTGTAGACACCTTCCTTAAATAGGCGACTGGACATTTTGAAAGGCTTGGCATCAAACGATTATTTTCTTCTGTGAAGTGGGTGAAAGGATTTAGTTATTGCGTATTGTGTGTGGTTACCAAACAAAATAAATCAAAGGTTAATAAATTATACTGCGATGACACATTGGCAACGTGCCTAAGCCAATAAAAAAGGCGGGACCTTGAAACTTGTATTGATAACAATGGAAATTACCATGCTGAGCAACAGCTCCGAGGATTAGACACCTCAGTGCCTTGAGAAGAGAGCTGTGTGTTGTTGAGGCAGCTGACCACGATTAACTCAGTGTCCTGAGAAAAAAACTGTGTTTTGCTATTGAGGCGGCCGATCTTAATTAAATCAGTACCTCGATGAGGGACTTATCATGATTAACCTAGGATGTCTTCCCCCTAGGGGGAAAGATGTCCGGGGGGGAATACCCTGCCACATGCAGTGTAAATAGCATGCAGTTAATGTCACGTTTTCGACAATCTTTTAAGGAAGACTGATTCTTATGCTGATCTTTCTATTCATATACTGCGTTTATATACTGCGTTGATATAGTATATATTGTTGATTGTATCTGATTTTTGGATATGAAATCTAAGTTGTAAACCACATTTCTCGTATCAGATCACGGGTCATATTACCTGCTTCTATCATGACAATAATGTTATTACATAGAGCTTTAAATATTAAAACATTTGGCCTGAAACGACTCCGCTTCAAATCGAAATCAAAAGAATCCACTCGATTGCTTGCAAAACGGAACCACCATTAATCAGCATATTGCAGCAAATATTCACTTTCGTTCGTGCTTTACGTGCTCACGAGGGTTTGGGTGAATTTTCTCCGGGTACAGATTACGCGTTGTCGTGACAACGCCATATTCAGTATCATTAAAAATAACCCCTCCGCGCTGAGAGAGCGCGGCCTAATCGACGAAGTTATGCTGGTGACGTTGATTCCCGGAAATAACTCGTGTCAGAAACCGCATTTTAGCATTAGCTACGAATTTTCGATCATGACACTTGCACAAATTTTCTGCTCGCCAAAACTAGTGTAATTAGTTGAGAGATATAGCTATTTAGTAACGCATTTGCGGAAACTGGCGTACATTTCGCGCTCGAGCAACTGATAGCGCAATCATGGACGCCAAGGATCGTATCTTGTCGCTTCAATATTGAACACATTATCCGCGCGTGTTTCGAAACGCCATCGCCATTTTGAGCAATAAATACAGTTCGTGATTAGTCGAAGATTCGGTTTCGAATCTAATTTAATTCGATACCGTTCGTGATTTGTGACACTGCCTCGCCGATTTGTTTTTAGATACGCAGTGAGGTGACTGACCCAAGTGTCAGTTCTTGATAGCAAGACTGTCTAACCATTGACGTAGGTAAGTTCAGATGACAACGCCGATCTTCCTGGGGACGTTGCGAATAAAATATTTTGCAATCGAGAAAATCCGAGTTCCAAAGTTTGTTTCAATTCGCGTGAGCAGTGAATGTAGCTACACCGGTGGCTTAGATGAAACTGCTTGATCTTGACAACAATACAATATCGTAGAGGAAGCCAATGCAGATATTTCAGAATTGGCTATATCTACAGTTCACGACATCGGGGATCCAAGACGACGTAATCGCAATTACCCTATGTTTGGGGGATGTTACTCCGCCGACGCGGAAGGCAGAAAGAACCGCTATATAGGAGCTTCGTTGTCTACCGCCTCGTCGGAAAGGCAGCGATTTGCAATACTTTCTTCTCGCGTGTGTGGTTCCAGACGTGTCGAACTGATGCGTTCCCCGATTTTGGAAGCCTGTGGGGAGGCTTTGTTTTTAGGGGGTACTGACTTCCAGATATATATTTCATCTTATAACTTAAGACTTCCCGTTCAAACATTAAGCAGTCCCTACAACGATTACATACCAACTGTTGCTACTTCATTGTTTCCGAGGTGTTTGATGAGTGTGCCTCATGTTGCTCCAAATATGTCATTGCTCAATTTGCTCCATTTGTAAGAACCTTGAAGTGTTCCTTGTCATTAATGTTCAATAATCGTCATCCGCTAATTTATCGATTTATGAAATATGCGAACATATTTTTTAACATCAAAAAGCAACGTTGTCTGCGAGAGCAAAGAGAACCGTCAATGACGTCATTAATGCCAATACCGTACATATCATGGAGCATACATTTCATTAAACGTATGTAATATGATGCGTACGTTTCACGGGGAGTCCAACTGTCATTGGCAATAAAAGCAACAACAAACAACAACAACAACAACAACAACAAACAACAACAACAACAACAACAAAAACAACGGCGACGACTACAGTAGTAGCCTAATACTAATAAAAACAACAATGTTAACAATAATAACAATGCTAATAACAGTAAGAAAAACAACAATAATATGTAAAATCACTAAAACAAGCCATGATACTGCCACGACATAGACTTCAGAACATCTCTTCCGACGAGTGGGCTAATTGTACGTTTCACAGTTTCAGATCCTCGGAAATGTTCCTAGAAACACCTCCTCCCTGCGTGACTAAAAACTTCGTGTAAAAACATTCCATGTGAAGAATACGATCCAACACTACGTTCGCTGACACGATGATCCAGCCTTTCTCGCCTTTCTGTCTGAGCCGTAAGCTGCAACCGTGTCGGTCCACACACGCACGGGCGACAACAGATGACAACATATCGATTTAATCCGGAAGTGTGAATGGCTCGCGTCTCAAAAGTGCGACTAATGACTGGAATCAAGTGGCCGCCGCGGCAATTTGCGCCGAGAATCGGCCAACAAAAGGTGACGACAAGTGACTAGAAATCCGATCAATCTCACATTTCTATGGATCGCGTTTATTTGGCCCAATTATCGACGCCAGAAATTGGCTCCCGCGGGAGCTCATTTTCTCGGCACATCGCACCTGAGACGGCGAGCGTCCGCGGAGCATTCAGTAAAGCACAGAGTCGGCCACTTCCTCGTCTCGAGGCACCGTAATTGACGACAATTGTGAGAAAGCACTTGCGCCAGGCACTCTCACAGCTGTAGCGGCCGCGGCGGCAGCAGCAACAGCAGCATGATCCAACAATTATATATATATATATATATATATATATATATATATATATATATATATATATATATATATATATATATATATATATATATATATATATATATATATATATATATATATATATATTTGCTGCCGCCATGGTATACACACACGCACGCACGCACGCACACACACACAGAGAGAGGGGGGAGAGAGGGAGCGGAGAAGGAGCGGGAGAGGCAGAGGCGGAGAGGGGGAGACGGGACGGGGGGAGGAAAGGAGGGAGAGAGAGAGCTGTACTTTTGGATCATGTGTATGTGTGTGTACGTGTGCGTGTGCGTGTGCGTGTGTGTAGGTTTGTATGTATGTATGTATGTATGTATGTATGTATGTATGTATGTATGTATGTATGTATGTATGTATGTGTATATATATATATATATATATATATATATATATATATATATATATATATATATATATATATATATATATATATATATATATATATATATATTTATATGTATATGTATATGTATATGTATATGTATATGTATATGTATATATATATATATATATATATATATATATATATATATATATATATATATATATATATATATATATATATATATACATATATTTATATATATATATATATAACAACACACACGCCCGCACGCACGCACACACACATACACAAACACGCACACGCACACGCACACATGTAAACAGCAGTTGCAGCACTAACAGAAGCCGACGGTTACAGCATACGTCGACAGTTGTAACAGTTGTAGTTGTAGCAGACATCGACAGTTGTAGCTGTAGCAGACGTCGGCAGTTGTAGCAGTATCATGTGTCGACAGTTGCAGCAGTAGCATATATCGACAGTTGTAGCAGTATCATGTGTCGACAGCTGTAGCAGAAGCAGAAGTCGACAAATGCAGCAACAGCATAATTCCACAGTTGCAGCAGTGGCAGAAGTCGACAATTGCAGTAGCATAAGTCGACAGTTGCAGCGGTAGCAGAAGTCAACAGTTTCGGCAGTAGCAGTAGTAGAAGTCGACAGGTTCTGCAACAATAGAAGTCGACAGTGGCAGCATAACAGCACATGTCGACAATTGCAGCAATAGGAGAAGACGACAGTTGTTGCAGAACAGCAGAAGCCGACAATGGCAGCACAAGCAGAAGTGGACAGTTGCAACAGTAACAGAAGTCGACAGTTGTTGCTGTTCAGTCGAATTTTATTTGCATTAACGTAAACAGAACTGCAACAACAACAACGGTGGTAGAAACAGCGGCGGCGTGATGAATGAGATTACTGTGCTGACCACAGATGGTACTGTTCACCTATACTATTTAGTTCTAGTGTTTCAAATAAACGAGGCACACAACACATTACTGGACTCACGTGGTGCGTTCGCGTAATTCGAAGCACGTCATTACCCTCTGTCTATTGATTATAAGCTGGCATTCTAATGCTAGGGATTTACTAAAAATTATCCACGACGGCATCGAAATTAAATCAGATATCGCAGTTATTGTTACTAATGATGCATTGTAAACGGGTACATTAGCACAGAGGGGAATTTTGCCAAAAGCAGACTTATTTCAATTATATAATTATAAATAAACCAAATACTCAGATGCTTCCCTTGTTTATATTTTAACTGTTTTGTAATAATTACATTTTCACTTGCAGATTGACACATTAAGATTTTATCTAGTTAATTTCTATGTACGATATATTTCGTTAGCATTGCTCTCATTGGCATTTTATTTGTCTACCGTCAATCCGGAAGGAAATTAATAATTTGTCCCCGGTTGCCAGTATTTGATCAAGCAAATCTTAAAGGGAGAAAGGCTGAGGAGCTGATGAATGGAATAGAGTGGAAAGGGAAACACAAAATGGAACAAGGTGTTATGCACGCACTGGATAAGAGAGTGGGTCATATGTGGATGCCAAAATCAGATTCGTGAGAAACTATACGTTAGTCGACGGGAGCGCGGTAAATGGAACGGGTTACCGTTTATTTCCCACTGACAACAGTGTTAACGTTTTAAAGATGTTTTTTCGCAAATGTTGAATCTTGTGAAAATCGAGTACGCGAGTTTGGCGGAGAAACGTTGTTGTTTCATGGTTAGATTAACAAGGAGTTGCCGTATTTTGGCGAAAATGAGACTCACCAGACCATACATTAAATAACGGAGGCTTACTTAAAAACAATGTCGGTACACTGGTAAGTCGTCCAGCAGTCAACCGGTCCTGCTACAACGTCGGCCCGCTATATCATGACGGCCCGTTTCCAGTTCGGTCCATCAGCATGTCTGCTGACTTTGCCTACATGTTAATATATATTTGCCACATTGTCAAAACCAGTGTTTCTCATCATGTCTCGTCAATCTGGTTGGGCCTTTCTTATGGTAAGCAACACTGGCACTGCACATTCACGGCTCAGAGTTGGTCACGGACCCCGTGGCTGTCCAGCCAGATCCATTATGCCCCAAAAAGGCAAAAAAGTTGCATTTTAAAAAAAATATCTAACATAGTAACAGCTTCGTCACAAGTAAAATTAGCAAACTACTGTACTCTGATCATAATCAGTAATAACACGAGATTTATCAACAATTCATATATAAAACTTGCAGTCAATTTGATATGTTCGTATTTTATGAAGCATAATTTCAAACTCGCATAAAAAAAAATTAAAACATTTATATAATGTATTAAGTCACAGAAAAACCACATTTTAGCTCAATTTCAACAATATTCAACATATGACCCACAAGGAATAATATAACTTATTAAGTAAAACTTGGCAGAAATGTACATTTATTATTTATTTCTATAAAAAAAACATAAACTGTCGTTTTGCTATCTAAAAATCATACTCCGAACAAAAGGTATCCCGCTTATCCCCGAGAGGCGCCACATGTATAACGTTTAATTTATAATGGCTTCGGTTCTTTACCAATAAATGTATCATCAGTGTTTACTGTTGACATAATGGACACAGTTTCAATTAATGTAACCAAGCTGGGGCAAGTTGTTGCATTTACCCGAAGAAATTGTAGCATAGCAGTATTATGCGAAATGTGTCACTCGGGGGGGAGGCAAAGTGTTGGGAAAGTGGCATCCATTGTGATTGTGATTAATAAACGTTTTGTAATTAACACGATTATGTTCATTGAAGTGTTTGCACGGTTTTCCAACAGGGGATCTGCCCATTTTTTATATAAGTATTTTAGGTGTGGCCTATTAAGTTTTATAAGCTAGTCATATATCCTAGATATGCATTAAAGCAATTCAAACCCATTCATTTCTTGTACTAGCTGGTATGTTACATTTTGCCGCAATGGTAAAACATATATGTTACAACTTACCCTGTTAGCTGTTACAAATTGCCCCGCATTGGGGTAAATTGTAACACTTTAGGAGGCCTCATAAAAAGTAACATTACGCAGATGTGTATTGCATTAAGCTTTAGTTTATGCATTTGCTGTCTGCGGGAGGTATATGCAGTTGCGTTGGCATTAAACAAGTTTCGATCGGGTAACAATTCGAACCGCACTCCTGAAATATGCTGTTTTTGTTACAACTAGCCCCGGTCTCCCCTACCTTAGGACGACGTATTACGGAATGCAAAAACTGCGATCGATTGTGCACGTGTGAGGACGACTATGCAAGTCCGAGGCAGCCTGGCCTTGGCGGGATAGGTGTCGATTGGCTAATAATCTCAGCCATTTGGATCATCACATGTTGACATGCATGTATAGAATATGCGACACAGCATACGTCTTATCAAAAATAATTTATAATCGGAGATACTTTGTAGAGTTTGCGGTGGTGCAGAGTGACCCCAGCCTACCGAAGTGAATCGTGCAAACTGGCGACAGTCGAGACGCTCTCGGCGCCAAATCGTTTAACATCACAAACACCGAATTTCACCCGTTCTCGATCGATTTTCTACGCGGCAGGGACGGATATCGTTATGCCGCCTCGGTTGGCAAACGAAGCGGCCTTGATCACACAATATTTACCTCGTTATCGCGTCTCACGTCGAAATGTTGAATTATTCCCGCCCAGCGAACGCTTGTCATTAATTCGACATGCATTTCCACACCGACAATTATCGTTATGGAGTGTGCCAGTCGGTGTATGAGTGTATTTGTGCTGCCGTTAATTGGCGACGCTTCGGGTCAACCGAACGAGCACCACTCAACCTGAAGTAGCGAGGCCACTGAAGCATGTGTGTGCCCTTACTTCCGCGTACACGGGCTGGCAGAAAACACGCTACGTGGACAATCACAAAGACGTGTCGCCAAGCTATAAATCGATAGGCTCTGTTCACGACCAGATTGCGCTATAGTGTTGTCGGTCAATATTTATTCGTAATGTTACCCGTGTCAAAACTTTGTAATTTATACTTAGATTTTAAGTTTTCAAACTTATTTTTTGGGTCCCGAGTTTTGTGTATGATTCAGCGACAACGACGTGTCAGGGCGAAATAATATATGCTTAAACACCAATTCAGAAAACGTTCAATGAAAACAGTTGATTTTGCAGCAAACAACTGTGTCTACAAACAACTGTGTCTACAAACAATTGTTTCTACAAGGGGGCATTTAGTTTCGGACGAACATCTGCGTAAAAATACCGATTATTTGTGAACAGTTTTGTATTTAAAATGTTTGAGGTGGGGATGGAGATAATGAAAGAAGAAAAACCAAACATACGTACATACATGCATACATACATACATGCGCACACAAGCACGCACGCACGCATGCACGCACGCACAAACACAAACACAAACACAAACACAAACACACACACACACACACACACACACACACACACACACCAACATACATACATATATACATACATACATACATACATACATACATACATACATACATACATACATACATACATACATACATACATACATACATATATACATACATGCATATATGCATTAGTGCCCTGCGAGGGCCTAGAATTTGATCGCAAGCCCGGCCCGGTCCAGGCCCGCAAACTAGAATTTAGGCCCAGACCCGACCCAGGCGCGACCCAGACCGTGAATGTTTGGCCCAGGCCCGGCCCGGCCCGCAAGTTTCAGGCCCACGCCCGGCCCATACCCGCGGACCAAAGATGGGCAAGCCCGCGGCCCGCAAGCCCGCGGCCCGCTAAGTTTAGAGAAGATAAACCTATAATCTTATAACAAAGACGAGGATGAGTTCTAAAAATCCAGCACCACCAACTTCTTCAAACTTACGAATATCCTGAAGAAAAATAATGAAACACTTCTTAGTGTCGTTACTATTAAATATGGTTACATTTGTTATATTTGGCTTTAATGTATTGGCTTATGGTTAGGGTAGGATATTTGTTTATTTAACCCTGACTTAACCCATATGCAAGCCATAACCCCAATTTATATTGTTAATTGAATTAGTTCAACTAAGTTAACATAATTTAATATGATATTTCAATTAAATGTCACCCACTGGCACTGACACCCAGTGGCATTTCCAGCAGGTCTGCCGTCACTAGCCTGAGACAGACAGGTTCAAACATGTGTGAATTAGTACAAGTGTGAATGAATTAGGACTGGGGAGAAATACCAGTTACCAACTGGGTTGGGTACTGGGTAGTGGGCTAGTTGCCTAGTGGGCACTTGGCAGTGGGCAGGTCTTTCAGGTGGGCAATGTTTGGAGGGAAGACCTAGACAATAGAATGTCCACTGGTATGGTCAAAGGGTGATAAGTTGATGGTTAATCATGGCTTGATTGCCTCTGCAAATATTTCTAAAGTAAACATTTGGGGCTGGCTACTTCCAGCCAAGTGAACTTATGGGGCCATTAGATTCCATGCAAGGTCTCAAATTGCAACTATGTAATACTAGAGAAATAATTTTAAGCATTCATTAACCGGAATTACAATTTATAATCAGTTTTTATCAAAAAATAAAGTAATAATCGGTGTTTTGTATGAATATTTTTATTATGTCCAGGCCCGGCCCGACCCGCTCACACTAGGCCCAGGCCCGACCCAAGCTCGATATGTTTAAACTGTTTTCAGCCCAGGCCCGGCCCGGGCCCGCAGTATGTAGGCCCAAGCCCGGCCCGCGAAATTATGTAGAGGCCCGGGCCGGGCTTGGATACATACATACATACATACATACATACATACATACATACATACATACATACATACATACATACATACATACAAACCTACACACATACACACACGCACCATAGTTTGAGACTGATGACCACGGTCGTATCGCGGTGTCTCACTCCTTCAAACTCTCCCAGGGAATCGGCATGGATGAGGCACTCTTACGGGTTCTTGGGTCTTAGTCCTGGTGCGGGGTGATTCAGGTTGTCGTGGAACGGAGATGCTCGTGTTTGCAATGACATAATTGAAGAGACGGGATGTTTGAGCATCTCGCCGTATCTGAGGTAGATAGATGTGTGATAGGACCGGGAGCTAATCGACTTGGTGGATGTCAGCGTTTCTGAGAGCAGACGCAGTGTGTTGTTGATCTGGGGGTCGCGTGGGAGATGTTGGTCCACACCGGAACACACTATTCTGCAACCGAGTGGGTCGGGATTTGCCCCATAATGATCAGGAGGGTTTTCTCACAATCTAATCTTGTCGCGAGTATTCCCAAGGTGACGCTGAAGGGTCAAACACCTGTCCAAGCTGACGCCGAGGTACTTCGGAGTAGCCCCATGGCCGATATTTTGTCGACGTCGAGTTTGACGTTAGCCTCACTGTTGCGCAGGTGGAAGGCGTTGACTCTGGTGTTTTAGGGTCCTGTCTCAGTTTTAGGGTCCTGTCCCAGTTTAGGCTGTGACCTGCGATCTTGTGTACTGGTGCTTCCGATTTTTGTAGAGGCTTGTGTTGTCTGTGACAACGTCGCCTGCATATATGTACTTCGTCTGTTGCTAGCACGTCCGCAGTGTAGACATTGGATACGGGGCCACGACGTACTTCGTCTGTTGCTAGCACGTCCGCAGTGAAGACATTGGATACGGGGCCAAGACGTACTTCGTCTGTTGCTAGCACGTCCGCAGTGTAGACATTGGATACGGGGCCAAGACGTACTTCGTCTGTTGCTAGCACGTCCGCAGTGAATACATTGGATACGGGGCCAAGACGTACTTCGTCTGTTGCTAGCACGTCCGCAGTGAAGACATTGGATACGGGGCCAAGACGTACTTCGACTGTTGCTAGCACGTCCGCAGTGTAGACATTGGATACGGGGCCAAGACGTACTTCGTCTGTAGCTAGCACGTCCGCAGTGAAGACATTGGATACGGGGCAAGACGTACTTCGTCTGTTGCTAGCACGTCCGCAGTGTAGACATTGGATACGGGGCCAAGACGTACTTCGTCTGTTGCTAGCACGTCCGCAGTGTAGACATTGGATAAAATAACGAAAAATATTTAGTAGTTTGTCCGATTTCACCGAAACCAAATAAAGAAATTGCTCAAAATAGCTAGCATGTCATAATGTACAGGAGGACGGTTTGATTTTTCACGAATTGATTCTAAAACGAGGCGTCGAATCGGCGAACTGAGGAGTTCCAATTTGTAGAACGTCGATCGTTTGTCATTAATGACGGTACAGTTACCCATTTTCATAACAACACCGAGTTGGGTGTATTATTTAGGATTCGAACATAGAGTAACTCATATAATCGATGTCTAATAGGAGTGTCTGCTAAGAAGCAGACACTCCATCTAGCGTGCATATGCAAAAACAAGTACCGGGTCTCGCGATAATTGGGGCCGATAACGCGAAGTGGGCAACGATGGCGGAGTCGCAAGGGTAACGAGTCTGTTTAATTGGGCGACGTCAATTTCTCGCGGCGATTATTTGCTTCGATTGATTAGTCTCAAACCCACATAATTATTAGTTGATGTCGCCTGTAACCGTCGCGCGACGACATTATTTCAACGTCAACGCGACCAAATGACTCATACGTAATTACGAGGGTGCGTGTGACCTAATTTCCGGTTAAATCATTTTCCGGGTTGGAACAAAGCGTATGGGGTGGGGCAGGGTTTGAGGCGGCTGCGTGCGGCGGACGCCAGAAGTGTGGAATTCCTTGCGTCACCACGCGCGTCCGTAGCACGGAACGTGTCGGTCGCCCCGTTTCACGAGTCGCTGTTACGAAACACAATGGCGTCGCGCCAGCTTCCGGTCAAGTGCCGGAGTTCCTATGCCCTCCGCGCAGTGTATATTTGTATCGTCCTCCATTAGGAATATTGTATATGTACTATTGTTAACATTGTCCACACTCCCATATCCCCCATTCTATCACCTATTACAGGTCCTTCCTTCATTTCATTGTTTCGGCGCCTTGTCTTAGAATAGTTTCGCGAAAAAAAAGAACCAGTCTGAACCAAATTTTTAACCAGATGAATGGAACAAATTATCTACAGATTGTGTAATTGCTAGCAGCGTGAATATGTTTAAAAACAAGGTTGACACATATCTCAGGAGGGCGGATTACACATAGATTAAAATGTTGAACTCTTGATAAGCCAATGGCTTCCTTGTCCACTTGTCATCTGGGCCTTTGCCTTGTATGAAAATCTTGTTAAATCTTGTTAAATCTAATATCCACTCTAACATGCCAGTTTGTTTGTGTAAAAGTGTTATTTCGTTTCGGTTAAATCAGCGGAAAACTGTATTTTTTTATTCCGTGAAAAAAGGGCAAAAGTGATCGAGGAACGAACCTAGTTCAGCTAAATCAACCTTTCGTGGAGCTTCGGCTTCGTCCAAGCGACAGAGTCGGGGATCTACGTCTATTCAAATTACGTTATCAGAAAGAACACAAGCCTCTTGATGACGGGAAGCACCCTCCCACTAGATGTCAGCACAGTGACCAACTTCTTCAACGGCCGGAAGGTAAGGCCGAACCCGAAAAAGACCCTAGTCAGCGCCTGCCACCGGGGCAACAAAGGCTAACATCAAACTCGACGTCAGGTTCTGCGGCGAAATGGTCAGCCACGAAGTACCCTGGCGTCTCCGTGGATAGGAGTTTGACCTTTCGGCCGCACATTGAGAACACCCGCGACAAGGCCAGATCACGGGTTGCGCTGGTGAGAAAATTCTCCGGATCATCAAACCTTCGGACTCTCCGGACCGCAACAATAGCCCACAGCGCCCGCACGACACTCCTCAACCCTCAAACCAACGACGACCTGCTTGACCTTCTCGCACAAAGACTAAACTACTGGGATCGCGGTCGACTTGATGCTCATCCAGTGTTTATGTAGGGCAGACCACAGTTAAACTTCGGGAAATGTAGCACCTGAAATACGCAATTTAGCCGATTTCCGAGATTGTTTTGGTCAAGAAGTAACT
>BSQZ01000044.1:3810000-3872500 GCA_033239005.1 Lamellibrachia satsuma | reverse complement strand
GGTCCTGCCATTGGTGGGAGGCGGGAGAGGTGTGACCACTGCCATGGTCCTGCCATTGGTGGGAGGTGGGAGAGGTGTGACCACTGCCATGATCCTGCCATTGGTGGGAGGTGGGAGAGGTGGGACCACTGCCATGGTCCTGCCATTGGTGGGAGGTGGGAGAGGTGGGACCAATGCCATGATCCTGCCATTGGTGGGAGGTGGGAGAGGTGTGACCACTGCCATGGTCCTGCCATTGGTGGGAGGTGGGAGAGGTGGGACCACTGCCATGGTCCTGCCATTGGTGGGAGGTGGGAGAGGTGTGACCACTGCCATGGTCCTGTCATTGGTGGGAGGTGGGAGAGGTGTGACCACTGCCACACAATGCTCATTAAACATTTTGGTATAAAATGTGTCGTACTAAGTCTCTGTATTATAACAGTATTAAATAATTTGTTGTTAAGGGATTCATCGCACTTAAGTAATTTACTTTAAATTTGCACATGTCCCAAATGCAATGTCGTCTAAAACTGTTATGCTTCTAAATTGGCACTAATTCATGTTCATGCTGACAATCAACTAAACTCTTTTTGTACAACTGAGGATTCTTACCTACGAACACAGCTGTTAGATCCTGTCTTCTGTAGGTTCGTACAGCTGTAAGCCACACAAGACATAACCATATTCGTTGTCCCACAACTGTCTCCAGCAAACCTCCAAATGTCTGCTGCTCACTCCAGTATGAACAAGCCACATTTATAACACAACTGTCTCCTGCAAACCTCCAAATGTCTGCTGCTCACTCCAGTATGAACAAGCCACATTTATAACACAACTGTCTCCTGCAAACCTCCAAATGTCTGCTGCTCACTCCAGTATGAACAAGCCACATTTATAACACAACTGTCTCCTGCAAACCTCCAAATGTCTGCTGCTCACTCCAGTATGAACAAGCCACATTTATAACACAACTGCTGGGACCACCGTTACCCAAATGACTAACTAATCTGGTGGCCTGGCCCCATTTAGAACAAATGGCAATGACAAATCTTCAAGTTAATTGGTTTCTGATATCATCATCACTGGCTACTAGTCCGATAAGTTTATACTTCTCTGGTAGCCACCTCATCTTCGTTATTTTTGTTTGACTTACATTGTACATGATGATAAATTTACTTACTTACTTGCTTACTTATACTTACTTACTTACATATGTTAGACAAATATTGGTAACATGTCATGTTCATACTATAAACAGTAATACACTATGTGTCATGCAGTGGATGCAACTGTTTCTGCCAGTGGTCCACGACCGCTTCACGGCAGTTAGCTGGCTTGTCACTCTAGTCTCTAGGGGAATGATTACTGATATAATTCTATGCCGTTAACTGACTAAATTATGCAGTGTGTGTCTGTTCTGTTCAATGCTTTTCTATGGTTGATGTGTTGCGCGCGTCTACGTTTCGGCGAAACGGGATGCGATGTGATAGCGATCAGTCATCCGAAATCCGCGTGGGTCGCACACTCATCAGTGATTAGGTAAATTAGACCCTTGGGGTTTACAAGAGATAAAACCATCGATAAACAATTAATCGAACAGCACTCCATCACTACCACCACAGAATAACTGTACAATTGGTTAAGGGGTTGATGCGTACAGACGCCACTGGTTATGTGACGCTGTTTTGTAGCAACCGATCGAATGCTTTGTGAAAGCGTATTTCGAGAATCGATCAGCTATGACCGGAAATAGCCAAACCTGCCACGCATTATATAGAACAAAGAGTATTTGTATCGCTTTAGAGGATCAGAATGCGACTCCGGAGACAGAATGTCATGTCATGTATTATTCATAGGGATTATACAATGTCGACTTGTTGTGCCCGTATCTAAAAGTGTCAACGAGGTTGCGCGATTCGAATCGATATTGACAAAGCACCTGGAATCTTGTAGGCCGTGAATGATTAGGAAGAGGTTAGATCAGTAATTTACTCCAGTTGCGTAATTCTTCTGGATGACATTTGATGTAGATTTCCCTGAAAATATGACATAATTTCACGACAGAAAATAATTAATAATTAACTAGAAAGGAACAGGTTACTATAATTATTTTGCTTTTGGATTACCTTAAGCGTGAAGACTTGGTGTAGTTGTTCTGAACGCCACTTCATGTTGATTTCCTTAAAAAAATGATATAATTTGACCACAGAATCATTATTAATATATTTGATTTTCAGAAGTAAATTTGAATTTGACCGTTACTAAGACACAAACGTATATGATTGTAACCCAACAAAATTGATTGTTTGGCTGTTGGTACATCCACTGGTACTCCGTGCGGTACTCCTTGTGGTACTCCTTGTGGTACTCCGTGCGGTACTCCTTGTGGTACTCCGTGTGGTTGTGAGAAATTATGCATATCCCATTTGGTGCCCGTATATTCTTGGCCAAAATATGCCCCACTCTGTGAAGTCGTGAGTGCCTTTTTTGTGAAACCAAATTAAAATTTACCAAATTTGGCCAAATTTAACCAAAATTCACCAAAATAGATTGACAGATGGATGTCATAATGGCAAGAAAAACAACTTAATTTGGTTAAAGTGTTATAGTTTTATCTTAATGAGTATTTTGTTTTAACAAGAAGGTATGCACGACTTCATAGCGTGTATGAATGGTTTCGCCAGGAAATCAGTTACGAATGGTTTCGCAACGAAATAAATTACCCGCGCCCACCCACCCACCCACCCACCCACCCACAGAGAAATGCCAAATGGCTCGAGATGACCGGGAGAAATACCAATGAATGTAACAATAATAAAACAAAATATATTTTGTTAAATGGTAAAAACTGTTAATTGTTTTCAGGAACAAAGGTAATTTTGAGACAACTGCCTACAAATTAAATTCCCAAAGTGCTAATTATTATACCCGCACAGAATGCGATAACGCCGCCGCCGCCGCCGCCGCCGCCGCCGCCGCCGCCGCCGCCGCCGCCGCCGCCGCCGCCGCCGCCGCCGCCGCCGCCGCCGCCGCCGCTGGGTTTACTACTGCCACCCACGTGGTGACCCCCAAAGGTCAGACTATCATTTAGAAAATGGGTCAAGCAAAGCAAATGGAAACAAAATGGTGGCCACCGGATCCCGGTTTATTTTATGTAAAGACCAAATAATACATATTTCCTTGCTCTACACTACACATGTGTAAGTTCATATTGAACTGACGACCTTGAAAATGAATAGCCAACTACAAATCCTTTCATTTGATACAAAATGTGGCCACATAGAAGCTAGCAAATACATGTTGCTGATATTCGGCTTTTTATTTTGGGTCTCGGTCGACGATGCCACCTAACAGCATTTACCAACCCCGAACACTCCAGTCCACCCAGGGGGGTCATAAGACCAGGGCTTTGAAATATACGAGTACTTTTCATTGAGTCCAGTACAAGTACATTTCAGTCCAGTACTTTCGGTGGACTTAACCCACTTGCATTAGGGAGTATGGACTTGGTTGTTCACTTTGGTGTGGATGTTACTGCTCGTGAGTGGAATACTCAGAGTTTTGTGAGAGGAAAATTAATCAGAACCAGAATTAGTTTATGTTTACTGGCAATTTTTCAGTTGGATTGTACACACATTCACAATAAAATGCATAAAGCCACGCATGTATAATTCTATTATAAAACACCGGAAATTACGTCAAAATATTTATGGCACATTTTGTACATAATAACAGTAATGCAATTACACTAAACTTTCATTGATGTACATTCACTAAACCGAACTGTGAACGAAACACACTCAGTAGGAGGCACTTTATATTAAAACTGACTGTATCATTATAAATACATTAATAAACTTCATTCTAATCAACGTAATAAAATTATATTAAATTAAAATGAAAATAAATAATTGACTTTAGATATTAAAATTGTATGTTACAACATACCTGATAAACAATTTAAGTTTTTGACACTGTATAGCTTATTCAGTCTGTGGTAGCCACGCCTCATTCTAACGAAATACGTTTTACATATCTCATTGCGCCTGTGGTGTAGATGGTAGAATATTTACCATCTGCAGAATATCCTTGTACGTAAAACCAGGAAATATAGTTTTGAGACACCGTTTTTGGATTATTTCGATGTTGTCCGATACATTTTAGGCAAGTTCGTGTGCCATACCTGACAAGCATATGCCATTACGGGTCTGATCACAGATACATAAATTCTAACCGAATAATTTTGGTTGATTCCAGCACTTTGCATTCCAACTTAAATCAGATTATATAGTTCCACCGAGAACTTTTGCTTGAGTAACTCTTTCAATATCAGTCCCGTTTATATCAATATACGGCACAGATTCAACATATGTTCTATCTTTACAGAAACATATAACCGTTTATATCAATATACGGCAGAGATTCAACATATGTTCTATCTTTACAGAAACATATAACCGTTTATATCAATATACGGCAGAAATTCAACATATGTTCTATCTTTACAGAAACATATAACCGTTTATATCAATATACGGCAGATATTCAACATATGTTCTATCTTTACATAAACATATAACCATATTTTTTTCTTACTCGTATTAATTCGCATATCATTACTGCTAGACCACTGCGCAATAATGTTAGCTTAGCGGAATCCTGTATAACAGATACACTACTTTGGTTGCAAATTTCAATTATTCTGTTGTCATCTACATATTTATAGGTAGGGCAAGGTGTTCGTAGATCATTGATATGGACCAAAAAGTGTTTACGTCCAGACAAAGTTCCCAGGGGAATGCCTCCATTAGGGTAGCCTGGTCTTGATAAAGCATCCCCGATCTTAACTCTCTGTTCACGGTCTAGGAGAAACGCTGCCATCAATCGTACTAGATGTGCTGGTAATTCCATTGTGATCAGTTTATCGATTACTATGTCATGATTAATTAAATCAAATGCTTTCATGTAGTCCAGCAATAAAACTCTCACAAAATTGCCCGTTACATCAGTGGCTTCATACCACTTGTGGAGCATTTCAACCAGAACATCAGTAGTACAAGTCCCTGCCATATCTCCGAACTGTCTATCATCAGTCTGTGGTTTAACACAAATATAGACCAACTTCAGCACAAGTGACTCAAACACCTTTGCTAGAATTGGAGTCAGCCATTTAGGTCTAATGTCATTTTCCACTATGTCTGGTGGAATGAAAGTTGCTGGCTTCCACAGATTGGGTAGTGCTCCTTCTCTGAGTTAAAGATAGCTGTGACCGGTGCCGCGAGAAAATGCGAAAAATCATTCAATACCCAAGGCGGAATGTTGTCCGGTTCAGTGGCTTTGTTGACCTTGACCTTTTCAAGTGCCACGCTGATAATGAACTGGCAATGGTTTGTTGGCGTCAAAGGTTGGGCGAGAGGACTGCAATCTTGGTAAGTCTTCACACACTGACACAAAGAACCAAGCAGTTATACTACCCCCTGCATCAGCAGGACAACATATATACTACCCCCTGCATCAGCCGACACACTGCGGCGCTGTTTCAGCGGCCTGTTGTTGGTCGGTATTGACGTATTGCAGTCCCTCTGCGAAGAGGACCAACGTTGAGCTCCGTCTTCGCTTACTAGCCGCTAGTAAGAAGTTACTCATTAACCTTTTCACCCCGCAATTAGAAAATGGACATCGTCATTCTGGAAGGCTGACGTGTCGCAAGATCCATCGCGGAACAGGAAATTCTGGTCGTTTTCTACGTACCGGGCACCCGTGTCGCGACACTTATCTTTCAGGAAATTGTTAATTTTCTTAATCCTTTCAGCGTGTGCCTCTGTTGTATCGGGCAAGACACTGCTGATCGTCACACTGCTGACGTTCTCTGGTGCACTGGTGATGAGGTCACTGAAGTCCTGCTTCACTTGAGGCACGTCCGCGTCACCCATGACTACCTCGCTACAAACAATAGTTCGTCCGTCAGTCTATTTGCACACCTCACTCCACTGGACAGCAATTAGTAAGTCTTAATCTTACTAGTGTTTTGACGTAGCCCTAGATGCTTTGTGCAAAGCCACCGTTTCTTTACCCGCAGTGGAGACATTGTGGATGTCCCGTACAATCTGGTCATCAAACATGAACACTCTGCTTGGTTTCCTACTTGCTACTGCGGTATAAGATTTATCCAGTTTGTCATTCGTCCGCCTGATTTCGTTGCCATGGTTTATTTCATCGTGAAGACATGCTACTTGTTCGACCAGAGCACAGTTTTGATCCCCGCTGGTATCATTTGCATTGCACTGCGCCTTCACCAGTTTGATTGACTCAGCGTTGTTTTCTTTTAGCTGTAGCATTGTCTCTTCCGGATTAAATACTTTGTCCACCAGTTGCATTACATCTGCAATCATGGCAACTCCACACGCCAATGATCGTCTCTGGCTGTTCGCCAAGACATTCGTAGTGGACCCACAGCTGGCACAGGTGGCGTTGTACCAGGCTGTCCGTTTCTTTTCCTTAAAGAAATACAGAACACAGAAAGTTGTTTTTGTCTTTTTTCCTCTCCCCTTTGTTACAGTTTTAGGATGTTCCGCTACCACGATTAGCTGTGAGGCGGCGAAAGGGTTTAGTTTGCAAGCATGGCGTCGGTGACGGTGAACCCCAGTTCGTCATGACTGTTAACGCTTTCTTCCATTGAGTTGCTCGCCGTGCTAAACAGGGTTTCCACCGAGCGTCTGGTAGTCATCCCACCTCGTCTGCCGCTAGGTGGACCACGCAGTGGGGTGAAACGCATAGCTCGTGTTATGTTCATCATCGAGACGCCACGAAGCACTGGCGCGTGACGGCCGCGAGTTAAGTGATTGCTCAAGCGTGACGTTGGCCTATGTCGCTGACCACCCGTATCATTGTGCATTCAATCGTCACTGGGCGATATAGGGTGGTACGTCCACAATCCCTTCAAATTTCGCTCAATTTTGCATTAAAATTGCATTTAAAAGTACACACCGATATCCACATAAAGCGTTCTTCCAATTGTCCTGTGTCTGTCAGTCTGACGACGGCCTTTACTCTTTCACGTAGGATAATATCACGTATCAAATGTAAACAAACCACGCCCTGTCAACAATCGTTGTCAAAATAAAGATTATTGATTTGAAGTTATCAAATACTCAGACACTAAAAAACAAATATTATAGTAATACACAAACCATTTCACAGGCAAACCAAATCTGCGGCCAGTTGGGGGAAGGGGGGTCATTCAGCACTAGCTAGCAGATGACAATAAACAGATGTCCCATAGGGTTTGTTTATGGTCTTAGTAATCTAAGCTTGGTCTATGGTCTTAGTAATTGATACTAATCTAAGCTTGATCACTGCATTAACAGCTGTTTAAACTAGCTTGAATACACTTGCTGCCTGTCCATGAATCACTTGTTGCCTCTGTGGATGTTTTCATGTGATGGAGATTTTACTGACTCATTGACTTAAACAGTACTTGAAAAGTACTTGAAAATTTAAGTGTTTTGGAAAGTACTTAAATACCAGTACAGGTTCTTTTAATTTTTTTAATATACCAGTGTAAGTACAATTTTTTTTACACTGTATGTTAATACTTTTGTAAAGTACTGCCGCGCGGCGCTGCTTAAGACTAGGTGTATTGAATATCCCATGGGTAGGTATATTCAGAAATACCAATGAGACTGATTCGAGCTGTGTAGGCCCGACAAGAGCAAGCTCGGACATCAGACTACCATTTCACGTTTATTTAAATAAATTCAAAGATATTCAAGATATTGACTAAACATTTCGTACGTAAGTGGGTAAAAAAATTCCCGATTTTTTTTCTCCAGAATTTTTTAAAAAGTATGGGATACCGAGGGTAGTTGTATACAGGGGCAAGTTGTTACAGAATCGCTTTATGAAAAACAGCACACATGTGGAATTATTAGCGAGAGTAGTTGGTTGGACGTCCACTAGCAAACACACTGTCCAAAACTATTTTTCGTATGTCCACATAATATCATCTCACGCAGACACGTATATGTTTCGTGAATGAAACTACGAGACAGTATGAGAGGTTACGCCAAGTAGAAGTTAAACTGAAATTCAGATTGTTGTCGTCCACTTGCGTTCAACTGCAAAATTTGTGCTAGGAGTAAGTTGTTACAATTGTATTGGGGCAAATTGTTTCAATTGTATTGGGGCAAGTTGTTACAATTGTATTGGGGCAAATTGTTTCAATTGTATTGGGGCAAGTTGTTACAATTGTATTGGGGCAAGTTGTTACAATTGTATTGGGGCAAGTTGTTACAATTGTATTGGGGCAAGTTGTTACAATTGTATCGGGGCAAGTTGTTACGCAACAACGCTCGTGCTGACAATGGCACAATTTATTTAACCATGACGTGTGAGCGCTTTATTTCACATGTTAAGCCTAGTGTATTGGTTTTTAACCAGTACTGTAAGTAATAGCATCGTCAAAAAAATTTACAGATATCTCAGAAGGGCGGGTTACACATAGATGGAAAATTGTTGAACTCTCGACAAGCCAATGGCTTCCATTTCCACTTGCCATCTGGGTGTTTTGTCTTGGATGGTAATCTTGTTAACATTTTATGGCACAGTCCTATTTGAACAATTGCTAAATATGGTACGATACATTGAAATGTGGATGTACGTGCGCGAGTGCGTGAGTGCGTACGTGTGTGTATCATTCAATCATGAACAAGTCGCACGACATATATATTGCCATTCACTATTTCATACTCCATTCAATAATTTATATTCCATTCACTGATTGTTATGTGAGAATCCGGGGAGTGAGTCCCTCTGATAACTATATATATATATATATATATATATATATATATATATATATATATATATATATATATATATATATATATATATATATATATATATATATATATATATATATATATATATATATATATATATATATATATATATATATATGTAGATATATATATATATATATATGTAGATATATATATATATATATATATATATATAGATATATATACATATATATATATATATATAAATATATATATATATATATATATATATATATATATATATATATACGATAATGACTGATGAAATAACTGTTTTTCTAGCTATCGATTAACTATGTGCAATAAAACACATGCTTTATATAGAAAGGCACAAATTGGCGATAACACGTTTTGAATAAAAAAATGCTTTATTTAATAAAATTTAATTAATTAATAATATATATATATATATATATATATATATGGTAATCTTATATATATATATATATATATATATATATATATATATATATAATATATATATATATGTATATATATATGAATATATATATATATATATATATATATATATATATATATATATATATATATATATATATATATATATATATATATATATATATATTATAGTCACATACTTGCCAATAAATTTGGACATGCTGTTTGCGTCTAAAATCAACTTATTTGGCAAGACAGCCCATTCATTCATTGTTTACTAATCGCCTCGCGTTCCGATTTGACAGTTCTCTTGATCGAGTGTTTGCGTTGTGTCGAAGCCTTCGGCTGAGGTACAGGCTGAAAGATTGTCGGTACCGCTTCGGGCTTTAACGTTCTCCGTCGCTGATGCTTTGAAGGATTTTTACCCATTAGTAGTTGAAAATATATCAACTTCAAAACAAGACTCTTAAAACTGGGCCGAACAAAGTCTATCATATCGTGTAGGCTTTCAACCAGCCTGCCCGCAATTGTGAATTCATTGCTTCCCTACTGTCTGTTTTTCCAGATGAAATTGAAAAAAGACAACTCTCTATACCTCGCTGAATCATGTTTACATACGAATGCTGCAAAGTACATCACTGAGTTTTTTCTGCGTGTAAATACAATGTTAAAAATACACGCGATATGCACAGCCTACGTCACAAGCGCGGGGATTTTAGAACAGATTCCCAGTAAACCACTTTCGTGATAGTCTTGATTATAGTTACAAATGGTTAGCTTTAGGCACTCCTATATGTACAAAGGCCCCAAACAATGCCTTTGGTTTCACTTTAAGTCGACTGCAATGATGCCCCTCGCGTCCGCCTTGTGTCCGAAAAAAACCCTTAAAGGTATGGCCTATGAAAGGGTCATGTTTGTCCTCTTTTTGACAATGTTTACTTTATATGTTATTTCAAACAGCTAGTACTAGGCAAAGAGCATGACACGACCAGAACTAGTGGTCGCCATTGGTTAATTAATTGGACAGATGCGCGGCGTCATTGGCGACAATATTTAGGCACCACGAGGATAAGAGCCTAGTTGACTGCGAGGACATCAGTTTTCTCCTCCACATCAGAATAACATGCATATGGACATTTTCACCAGCGAGAGAGAATAGGTCCAAGCCAAGTTCAACACATATTGGGCATAATTAGAATTTAACTGACTGTCTTCGTATGGAAGCCTTTATTTTGGTTACGTATAAATGCATGATTCCGTACGAATGAACGAGTAATTCCGTACGATTCCGTCATTTTAGAGCAGTTACATGTGACATATTTAAGAACTATGTAAGGAAACCTCACTGCACCGCACGTGTTAATATATAAAAGACGCAGAATGAAACCATTACAGTATGACTTGAGACCATCGTTTTATTTCAACATTTTGCTTACTCAAGCTTACAAAGGTCCGAATATTAATAAAAAAACAAGAAACATAAGACAGAGTAGCAACGGGAATATTCATCAACAACGTTTTGAACTATCAGATGCAGTAATAAATTACATTAAAATGTTGGGGTTACTTAAATTATTCAGGGAAAATTTCATATTTTAGATTCAGTGATTCCGAACAAATGCCTTTCGTAAATGCATCCAACATTAAAACTATACCTATAACTATATAACTATAACTGTAACTCCGGTCATAAGAGATGAAAGAATCACTTTTCGACCTGTAGATGTATGCGTAAATATGTCTGAGAAGACGCTGATTTTTGTATTACAAGTAATGTTACTATGTCGTGTCTCTAAAACGTGACATCTTTAAAATGGACAAAATATTTAAACCCGTTCCAAAAAATAAACAATCATCGAAATAATTGTTTTTGTTGTTGATTCATACGAACAAATGTAATGTTCAGTGATAGGAAATGTTACACCATTGGTACATGTCAGTACAATATATGCATTGACGGTGCATAGCAATGTCCAGTGTATGCATTTCTACGGAATCAAGCCTTTTGCTCATACAACTTCAACAAGCTCTCAAAGCAAACGCTTTTGGAATTAAGTTGCCCAAATTGTTTATTGATTTCCTCAATATACCCTTTGTAAGTCATTCAAATCTAAATTATATAAATGTGTTTGAATTTTTGCCCCCCTCAGACACCCGCATGTCGCAGTTTCGAGGGATTCGACCATATGCATATATAGTTCGACCACACTTCGTGGAATTCGACATATATATATATATATATATATATATATATATATATATATATATATATATATATATATATATATATATATATATATATATATATATATATATATATATATATATATATATATATATATATACATATATACATACATATACATACATACATATACATACATATATTTACTCGAATACGTGAATCCAAACGTCTCTACCACACGTCAAGCGTTGATTGACAGGTGTTTATTACGTCGTCATGTGATCTCGTTGCTGCGACAAATACACCAAACATACGCTCAGTGGTCGTGCGACCGGCACTCCCAGTTACAAGCTGCCCAACACGTCATTCAGTCAGTGACGCTACTTTATTGATTATCTTTAGCGACTGCTCGCTATATCGTGTCGCTGGAAGAGCCGGAGCGTCAGTCGATCGACAAGTTGCTTAGGCGATTAGTCACCCGACTGCATCAGGATTTATCCTGCAACACTGCGCGACATCAGCGCTGAAGATCAAAGATGCCGCTGCGTCATCCGACCACGGCGGCCCGTTCCCGGCCTTTGCGACCCCCCTGGCTTCTGGTTCGAGTTCTCTTCCTCACATTGGTCTGCTTCTGGGCTAACACAACCAGTTCAACAGAAGGTAAGACATTTACATTTGTGCTAATCGATTGTTACGCTCAAAATCTACCATCAAGGTTTTTATCCAAATTTTCATACTCGTCTTAATCACCATCATAGTCTGAAGCATCTAGACTTCCTTAGCTCCCCAGACTGTCCTGGAGCTGGATACGTACTCGGCAGAGTTCTGCAAGGAGAAGGATATTGCGCCTAGATGACCATGTGACTTGTCATGGACTTTGCCCTATGTAGGCTACAGGTCCTTTGTGTTTTTTCTTCTCGTTACATTGCCTTGTAATTTGGTCCTCTCTGCTGGAGTCGGGGCGGAACGCCTCCACCGACTCGGCGAGGACAACATTGTCTGGTAGGGTGTTCCACGCCACAACTGTTCTTGGCAGGAAGGCGAACTTGTAAACGTCTACTGTTGGGTTCAGTGTTGGTGAAATGCCTGGAGTTCTGTCGTTGGTGCTCAGGGCGTGACACAGGTCCATCCATCTGTTGACAACTTTAATGTTGCACACCGATTTCGAGATTGCCCAACCCTTTCGTTTTTATGCGCCTCTGAGGGTTTTCGAAGATTTATAAACGATATAAGTTTTCCTCTTATTATTATTATTATTATTATTTTTATTATTATTATTATTATTATTATTATTATTAGTAGTAGTAGTAGTAGTAGTAGTAGTAGTAGTAGTAGTAGTAGAAATAGTAGTAGTAGTAGTAGTATTAATATTATTATTATTATTATTAGTCACCGCCCTTAGCTGGTCAGTACAGAGGTGGTATCACGTGACAAACCCAAATCTCGCGTGCCGCGAAAAGTTTCCTTTTCCTTTCTGTCGCTCCGGCACCGATAAAGACCAGATACGCCGTCCAACAATGTCGCGTCTAATAACAAAATGTAAATAGCGTCTGGTTTTAATATTTTCTTTTGCAAACACACAAATAGCAGGCGAACTTTTAAATCAATACCTCAAAGTTAATAAAAATGCGAAAACCCCGAAAGAATGATTTTGAGACTAGTGGCGTATTTAGGCAAGCTGCAAATTTTGGAAGGAGGTGCAAAGTAAACCACCCATTAATTTGCCACGCTATCTTGTAGTGGCACAACAGATTATTCACGATTTTTCTTTATTTCACAGCCAAAGGGACATGACCCAATGTCCTCCATTTCACCGCGATGGCGTGATCATTGTTATTAAAAGTGTCTTTCGCAGTCGCGAAAGCCAGCTTGCGCGAGTAACTGGCTCTTACAACAGCTTAGGGCCTACACCGCTTTTCTCCAACTATTGATAGGTGTAGTTTGTTCCACTGGGTTTTATTCTTGGCGATCCGACGCAGCTGCTCCAGGTCGACCCGTTTCTGTAGCCGCATGCCGATCTGCTGCAGGTCGGTGTCAAGGGTATCGGGGAGGCCAGTTCTGGGTCGGCCGCGATATCCATTAAATCCGTCCGTTTGGAAATATGCGGACATTGCATTGCATCGCATGTCCTTCGCAATATTATGTGCTTATTTGACGGCACCGACACCGGTCATACAATGTCACGTTGGTTATCCTCTGTGGCCTGTGAATCCCAATGAGTGAACGGAGCTGCTTGTGATGAAAGGCATCTAATGTTTCCGTTTCTGACCCTGTTAGGCCCCACATACCCGCGTTGTACAGTAACACTGGAAGCACTAATGCGTTATATAAACTCAGTCGGAGTTGTTCGCTGGTGTGTTGTCTTCGCATTTTTCGGCGAGACAGGTCCTCGACGTCTCCGAGCAGGGATTGCAACGAATGCACGTGATAAGCCGATACCCAATATTTCGATCACATACTTCTATCGTTGGCACTTCGCGGCGAGCCACCGATACTCACATCACTCACATCTGCTATTGAACGACCGCGTCGAAATCCGCTTTGAGATGGCGAAAGGAAGTCATTCACCTGGTCGGAGATCCGGTGCAATGTGATGAGGGATAACGTCAGCAGCAGTATTGGTGTTAGGCTATTCAGAGGGCCAAGCGGTTTGCCAGGTTTCTGCAGTGCTAACAATATCCCTGTGCCTACTTCCAGTGGGAGATGTTTCTCGAATACTTATTTGAACAGGTCGACTGGAATCAAACTATAGCCGCATACTCTGTTGTTGTTGCGCCTCACGAATGCAGTCTCTACTTCTTTGGCAGTAATTGGCGAGCCTTCAAACATGTCAACGCCGTGTTCTACTCCATCTTGGAATTGGTTTTCGAAATGTTTCGCTAGGATTGACGAAACTTTGTGTTTGTCCGCAATGATATGTTTAAACTCGTTGTGCACCGTCGGCTTACAGTGTTGTCGACGTTGTAACAGGCGAACGGCTTTAAGCATCTGCGGTGCGTCGTGTAAGCATTATATCTCTTTGGCCCGTTCGTCCAGAAACGAGGACTCGTTTTCCAGAGATCTTGCGCATTTCGTACATAATCTTACTACGTCTTTAATGTAGCTCCTCACGTGTCATCTCGTCCTTCGTATTCTCATTTCGTAGCCGCAAATCTTCCTCCTCTCTGCTTTTATGTCGTCTGTGGAGAGGACTTAACCAGTCGAGCGAGATTATCGGAGACTGACTCCCGATATGCTTCGCGCACATTGTCCCGATCGCTAAGACGCTTAACGGCAAATATCTCCAGTTTAGATTTTCTGCCAGCACCTAATGTTCCCTGTCTAGCTTGAATCTTGCGACCAGGATCCTATGGTCACTGTTAGTCTGTCCTCCATTGTATAATCGAGCGTCAGTCAGCAGTTGCCAGTGGATCAGTTTACATAGGTTATAGTCGATCTGGTTGTAGATTAGGATGACTCAACCAGAGGTCTTGTCTTTTCGATGTCCGATCGATGTGGTTTCGTGTCGTGCGGCATGCTGGAATGTTGTGTTGTATAGAAACAAGTTGAATGTTTCGCAGAAATGGATTAATAATTAACCCGCCACTTGTCTAGGTCCCCGTCCGTGGCTTCCGATGCATCGTTCACTTTACTTGTGTACATTCGCACGTATGGTGCTGACATTGTGTAGGTGTGTCCGGGGACCATTGGGATAGTTCAGACATTGTGTACGTGTGTCCGAGGCCCATGGGGTTAGTTCAAACATTGTGTACGTGTGTCCGGGGCCCATGGGGTTAGTTCCTACATTGTGTAGGTGTGTCCGGGGGCTAATGGGGTTAGTTCAAACATTGTGTACGTGTGTCCGGGGCCCATGGGGATAGTTCGTACATTGTGTAGGTCTGTCCGGGGGCCCATGGGGGTTATTCGAACATTATGTAGGTGTGTCCGGGGGCCCATAGGGGTAGTTTGTACATTGTGTAGGTGTGTCCGGGGCCCATGGGGGTAATTCGTACATTGTGTAGGTGTGTCCGGGGCCCATGGGGGTAGTTCGTACATTGTGTAGGTGTGTCCGGGGCCCATGGGGGTAGTTCGTACATTGTATAGGTCTGTCCGGGGGCCCATGGGGGTAGTTCGTACATTGTGTAGGTGTGTCCGGGGACCCATGGGGGTAGTTCGTACATTGTGTAGGTATTTCCGGGGACCCATGGGGGTAGTTCGTACATTGTGTAGGTCTGTCCGGGGACCCATGGGGGTAGTTCGTACATTGTGTAGGTCTGTCCGGGGGCCCATGGGGGTAGTTCGTACATTGTGTAGGTGTGTCCGGGGGCCCATGGGGGTTGTTCGTACGTTGTGTAGGTCTGTCCGGGGGCCCATGGGGGTAGTTCGTACATTGTGCAGGTCTGTCCGGGGGCCCATGGGGGTAGTTCGTACATTGTGTAGGTCTGTCCGGGGGCCCATGGGGGTAGTTCGTACATTGTGCAGGTCTCTCCGGGGGCCCATGGGGGTAGTTCGTACATTGTGTAGGTGTGTCCGGGGGCCCATGGGGTTAGTTCGTACATTGTGTAGGTGTGTCCGGGGGCCCATGGGGGTAGTTCGTACATTGTGTACGTGTGTCCGGGGGCCCATTGGGATAGTTCGTACATTGTGTAGGTCTGTCCGTGGGCCCATGGGGTTAGTTCGTACATTGTGTAGGTGTGTCCCGGGGCCCATGGGGGTAGTTCGTACATTGTGTAGGTGTGTCCCGGGGCCCATGAGGTTAGTTCGTACATTGTGTAGGTGTGTCCGGGGGCCCATGGGGGTAGTTCGTACATTGTGCAGGTCTGTCCGTGGGCCCATGGGGTTAGTTCGTACATTGTGTAGGTGTGTCCCGGGGCCCATGAGGTTAGTTCGTACATTGTGTAGGTGTGTCCGGGGGCCCATGGGGGTAGTTCGTATATTGTGTAGGTCTGTCCGGGGACCCATGGGGGTAGTTCGTACATTGTGTAGGTGTGTCCGGGGGCCCATGGGGTTAGTTCGTACATTGTGTAGGTGTGTCCCGGGGCCCATGGGGTTAGTTCGTACATTGTGAAGGTGTGTCCGCGGGCCCATGGGGGTAGTTCGTATATTAAATTGTTGTCACAATTCCCCCGATTGGCCCACGGGGTGGGGATATTTGACGTACACATTACGTAACTCGGAACAGTATAAGTTCTTAGTTACGTACAGTTGATGGATCCATCACGTGAATTTTTGCTTAGCGACCTTAGTCAATCAATCAATCAATCAATCAATCAATCAATCAATCAATCAATCAATCAATCAATCAATCAGTCAATCAATCAATCAATCAGTCAGTCAGTCAATCAAGAATGTTTATTCAAACAAATTCAAGCAAAATCAGTTAGTAATACAATATAAACAGACAACTTGTAAAAGACAACTTGTAAAAGTTTGAAAGGAGTTACACAGAAGTAAAATACTTATGAAGATGTGTTACTATCTATCTTGCTGCTAAATTATATCAAGTCGGTAAACTTCAAAATGCGCGATTTTTAAACAGTGAATTTGTGTGGACGTATTGTTGTACGTTAAGCATAAGCCGAATTAGCTTATTTTTTAATATAATTATACAATGTAGATTTGTAGACTACGTGTTACCCCATATTTCCACGCAATACAATAAATACGACACAAACAGAGTGGAATATAACATGTACACACTGTGGCATTCAAATAGTCCATGTAACCACTGATCCAAGTATATGCAATTCCGCGAATTCGATAAAGTTCAAGTTTTTAACCAGCAGTTGATGTTCAACCGTATCAAAATCCTTCTTGAGATCTATAAGTACATCTATCGCACATTTCTTATTTTCTTGCGAATTTGTAATATCGTCAAGCAATTCTACCAGCGCATGCGAAGTTGACATACTTTCTATAAACACATTTTGATACGATTTTATGATATCACAAGAATTCCTAAACGGTTAAGTCGGGAATTAAAAGGTTTCTCTGGGATTTTAGAGAACTGTGGGAGAAATGAAATCGGCATGTAATTGGTAAATAAATGCTTCTCACCATATTTAAATAACAATATTACTTTAGCTGTGTTCGTGTTATGTTGGAAAACGCCGCATTTGAATGACAAATCACATATACGAGTCATATGTTCGGAAGTACATTCAATTGCATTTTTAAGAGACTCATTGTAATGTCATTACAGTCGGCCGCTGATTTATTTCCGCAACTATTAAAGTTGCCTATAACGTCTTCTTTATCAGTTGGTGTCAAAAACAGAACGTTCATTGTGTTTGCCCATATAGTCAATAACTGACAATCCCAATGAAGTTTCAATAGTGTTAGCTAACTCTGGTCCAATGCTTGCAAACTACGTATTGAAAGTGTAGTAGGCCTGTAGTAGGCCTGTCACATATGTGACCAACCATGCCAAAATGAGACACTTCTCTAAAAAAATGGGTTAGTGTTTTATTGCATAATCAAATAGAGCACATTCAGAGGAAAAAATTATACCTCAATGTTATCCATATTCACATTATTTCCGGAGATACAGCAATTTGAATGTCGGAAATGTGAAAAGTATGGTTTCGAGAAAAACAGCTTCAAAGTTTTCACTCTGTTTTTGCAATAATTGTGATGCATATCCTTGAGTATAGTTTTTTTGTGTTGCTAGATACACTAACATGCACAGTATTAAACAAAAGAGAAAACATGGACATAAAAAAAAACATTTTGCATAAATTATGCAAATTAGGATCCAAAATGGCCACCAAATATAATTTATCTAAATAATACCGAGAAGTGTTCACAAACACGCACACAATGTGCATATACAAAACAATATTTTTGAATGACAAGATTCATACTAACTCAAGTCTGTAGTTAATTTATTTAATTCTTTATTATAATTATATAATTACCTGGATATTATATTAATTAAGTTAATTAAGAGAGCCGTGCTAGCCAAACCTTTGTTACTAGATACATTAACATCAATGGTATCAAACGAAAGAGAAAACGTGGACATTTAAGAAAAAACACAGTTGGCATAAATTATGTAAATTGGGATCCAAGATGGTCGCCGAACGTAATTCATCTAAATAATTCCGAGAAGTGTTGAAAAATGTAAGAATTTTACACACTCAAAACATTGATGACGAGATGATCATTTTCTTTGAGCAGGCCCACCATCTCGCTTGCGTTTCGCTGCAGATGGATCCGCTTCTGGCTGTGGCGGACGTAGGCACACAAGGTCCTCCGTTCCTTCTCGACAGAACTCACGAATTTCGGAGTACAGGTAGTTCTGTCGCTCCAGTGACAGGCCCTTCGGTGCTATCACCTGTGGCAGGCCTACTGGGCACGAACCCTTGCCTATGTCATGTAGCTTTGCAACACTGTGCGAAAACTCCCTCACCTTCAAGACATTTGGAGCTTCGGCAGACACTACAAAGCTGTGAAGGGACAAGAGGCCTGTGATGCGCTTAAAATGACCATCTAAAAAACTTGCCCAGTCATAGCATGGCACAACAGACTGGCCATCTTGTGTTCCAACGAGCTGCGATGTATTGCAGACACTAGACGCCTCACAAGCAGCCTCCACATCAGTCAGTGATGAAATGAATGTCTTCCGAACCAAACGCTTCAATAGCCCAAAACACCAATCAGGGGCGAACTTCGTGTGTCCGGCGACCATGAAGTTGATGGAGGCGGATCTGAGCAGGCCATTCACAAAACGCCACATTAAGTAGCGTATCATGTGGTTGTTCTTGTTTTGGCCTGCACAGTTGTCTGCATGCAGCTGCAGCTCATCTTCTCCCACACCATATGTCGCCAGGAAATGGTGGAGAAGTGAGATCACCATATTGGCCCCCTTACCTGACGAAGATGCCTCGTCTATTAAATAGTTCACTTGGCGAGACAGCCCTTCAGCATGGATGCCAAACAGCTGCACTTTGCGAGCAGTCTTGAAGTAGACAGGGCCGGGCTGTAATGGGTTCGCAGGGTAGTGTAGTTGCTGAGCGAAATCAAAGCTATAGTGGAAGGTAGACGTTGGATGTTCGCTTCTGCCCAACTCTGTGAGGCCGTGTTGGGCAGCCTTCTCCTTCGACGCCGCACACATCTCCTGGTATGCAGACCTCTCTGCCATCGCCTCCCGAAGATGCTGCTCCTGTGTGAGGAGTGTCACGGACTTCATCGCCTCAGGGATGTTGACGGCCTTCAGGATGTGTGTGTTGTTACGCTGGCAGACCCAACACAAGTCAGACATAGGCTTGCCGATGACGACATGTGGAATCAGCTGCCGCCAGAGACTGCGGAAGGATGACAGCTGGACGACTCGCTGCCCCGGTGGTGATGCGGCCTTGTAATCACGCCAAACCTGTGCTTTTGACAGGTGTGTTGGGAGCACCTGCAAGAAAGGGTGTCTTAATAAACGAAAAAAATTACTTCAACAATACATTAGCACCCTGCAAAATAAACTGATGCTTAAAACATCCATCTTTGCACACACTGTATAATGTGGTTGACAGTCTCTGCAATAATGCTGTGCAAGACAATGCAACTTTGAAGTACAAGTAGTTGTCAAGTTGCTGCAGCAGCTGCGCAAAACAAAACCTGAACATAAGACACATGACATGTTAAAAAACCTTTACATAAGACACATGACATGTTAAAAATGAAACATACTTTTACATCATCACGCTTGAAGCCGGGAACTCGGCCAGGTAGAACGAGACTGTGTTGCTCGGCATAGTGGAGAATAAAGCGTGTCACACGCCTGATGTCTTCGAGGGACAGAGCAGTCTTCCTTCTGCCACCTGACAAAAGCAAATTAAATCGTGGCCATGTAACAAAGAAATCTACCAGGCCTAACAATTTTACCGTTGTTTGGTGCATTAATAATAATTATCATTGTCTAGCTATTAAATTTTACCTCATCTAGAATACATAAAATGTTGCACTTGGCCACATGATAATTATTGTCATGATAAATATTTCCAAAATTTATTTTCAATAACATTAATTACTGTTTCCAAACAATAACTAAACAGAAAATCAAGCTCTCGTCAATGACGAATAAATAAATAGAATATAAATTATAGCAAATAATGTAGTGTTTGAATGTGCGATGATGGAGCATACCCGACTTCTTCTTTCTCGGTACCAGGCCGTTCTCTTTGAAATGCTTCTTCACAGCATTTAGGTGGTTGTTGCTCATGTTGAACAAGTAGAGGAAGGTGTCTCTACAAATCCTCCGATGAGCGTAGGAGAATGCCCGAATGCGGTTCTTCTTCCTCTCCGTAGCCGGCTGTGTCTTTGACAGAGTTGTGTTTGCAGTATTAATACTGCAGGAAATGACACCCAACAACACCAGGTCCTTTTCAGAAGGTGTCATTTCCATGATGTTGAGTCTGAAAACAGATACATCCTACAGTTTTGACATTCCAATTATCATAATAATAATGCCGTTGTTATCACAGTGTACAGGATAATTGCAGTCGAGTCTTCCCCATAATTTTGTGTAAAATATTCCAATTCCCCGATAAGTTGCCCCTATGCTCTGATAATAATTTACTATAATAATTTCTCTTAGCGAATCGAATATTTTTTTTGGTACGTTTATGTTTTCACACACGCACGCACGCACGCACGCACGCACGCACGCACGCACGCACGCACGCACGCACGCACGCACGCACACACACACACACACACACACACACACACACACACACACACACACACACACACACACACACACACACACACACACACACACACACACACACACACACACACACACACACACACACACACACACACACACACACACACACACACACACACACACACACACACACACACACACACACACACACACACACACACACACACACACACACACACACACACACACACACACACACACACACACACACACACACACACACACACACACACACACACACACACACACACACACACCCACACCCACACCCACACCCACACCCACACGCACGCACGCACGCACGCACGCACGCACACACACACACAATAATAATAAATGTACAATGGGTTAAAATACCTATAATAATATGTAGGCCGCGGGTGGCAAGCTTATGCCTAAATTAAGAATAGGCCACTTTAAAACTAGTACTCTACATGCATAAACCCCTAATAGCATAAACACAATAGTCAACAATGTTGCCTATTTCACATGAATATTGTCCAAGGCATTGCCTGACCAGCCTAGCTGTCAATGTACTGTTGCTTACAAACAAGTATTGAGCACTGCTCAATGCACAGGTCTCTACGGTTTGTGCTAGGGAACAGTCAGTAATAATCATAATATCACCCCATTAAGGAAGGGGGAGAGAGCATGCAATTAGAGGTGGGACGTTGTGATGGTCCTAAAATTGGTTAGAGGAGGGAGCGGTGGGACCACTGCCATGGTCCTGCCATTGGTGGGAGGTGGGAGAAGTGGGACCACTGCCATGGTCCTGCCATTGGTGGGAGGTGGGACAAGTGGGACCACTGCCATGGTCCTGCCATTGGTGGGCGGTGGGAGAGGTGGGACCATTGCCATGGTCCTGTCATTGGTGGGCGGAGGGAGAGGTGGGACCACAGCCATGGACCTGCCATTGGTGGGCGGTAGGAGAAGTGGGACCATTGCCATGGTCCTGCCTTTGGTGGGCGGTGGGAGAGGTGGGACCATTGCCATGGACCTGCCATTGGTGGGCGGTAGGAGAAGTGGGACCACTGCCACACACTGCTCATTAAACATCTTAGTATAAAATATGTCGTACTAAGACTCTATATAATAACATGACTATTAAATAATTTGAGGGATTCATCACACTTACGTAATTTACTTTAAATTTATGCATAAATGTCCCAAATGCAATGACGTCTAAAACTGTTATGCTTCTAAATTGGTGGCACTAATGCATGTTCATGCTGACAGTCAACCAAACTATTTTATACAATTGAGGATTCCTACCTGGAAACGATATGTCTTGTGTCGATTCGTTCAGCTGTAAGCCACACGGGAAATAACCATATTCGTTGTCCCACATCTATCTCGAGCAAGTCTCCAAATGTCTTGGAGAGTTAAACACTAATGCACCCTGCTCACTCCAATATGAACTACACAACTAGCTAAACTTATAACACACCTGCTGGGACCACCCTCATCCAAATGATTAATTAATCTGGTGGCTATGCCCCAGTAAGAACAAATAACAATCTTCAAGTTAATTGGTTCCTGGTGTCATCATCACTGGGTATTAGCCAGATAAGTTTATACTTCTCTGGTAGCCACCTCATCTTCATTATTTTTGTTTGACTTACATTGTACATGACGATGAGGAGGAAATAAATTTACTGGCTGGCTGGCTGACTGACTGACTGACTGAATGAATGAATGACTGGCTGGCTGACTGACTGAATGACTGGCTGGCTGGCTGACTGACTGACTGACTGAATGACTGGCTGGATGACTGACTGGCAGGCTGGCTGGCTGGCTGACTGAATGACTGAATGACTGGCTGAATGACTGGCTGAATGACCGACCGACCGACCGACCGACCGACCGACCGACCGACCGACCGACCGACCGACCGACCGACCGACCGACCGACCGACCGACCGACCGACCGACCGACCGACCGACCGACCGACCGACCGACCGACCGACCGACCGACCGACCGACCGACCGACCGACCGACCGACCGACCGACCGACCGACCGACCGACCGACCGACCGACCGACCGACCGACCGACCGACCGACCGACCGACCGACCGACCGACCGACCGACCGACCGACCGACCGACCGACCGACCGACCGACCGACCGACCGACCGACCGACCGACCGACCGACCGACCGACCGACTGGCTGACTGACTGACAAATGTTACACAACTATTTGTAACATTCTATGTTCAAGCTATAAACAGTGCTACCCTATGTGTCATGCAGTGGATGCAACTGTTTCTGCCGTGCAATGAGATGGTGGCCAGTGGCCCAAGCCTGCTTCACGGCAGTGAGCTGGCTTATCGCTCTAATCTATAGGGTAATGATTAATGGTGTAACTCTATGGTAAAACATGATCCACGTCATATGCAGACTCCCAACAAGTGGCGCCACATAGTGAATGTAATGTAAGTCACTCACGATTTCGCCACTGCCCCAATTTACGTTTGGATCCTGCACATCTTCATTTCATTTGGTAAACTCCTAATTTGTGTCAATAAATCTCTCAATTTTAATTGCATACAATTGTGTAAAGTGTGCGCGTTGAAAATGTATATAATACAACAATATTAATAATAATAATATAAAATACTTCTATAGCGCTAAAATCTTCGGGAGACCCAACCTCGGCAGCGCAACAAAACAAAAGGGGTTAAGGCTAAGTTAAGCAGTTCATAATCGATAAGCAGTTCCAGTTGTAAACAGTTGGATTGGTACGCTGAATAAGCAAGTTTAAACAGGCGGGCTTTTTGTTTACGGCAAAATGTTGTTATATTTTCTACAGGCTTAACACTAACAGTAGGCACTTCAACAAAATGCGCTGCCTCGGTCGTTCCGTGCGCATGAAAATCCGTTCACGATTTAACGCCGTTACGATTACTGGAATCTCGTTAACGTTTTGTTTTGCCGCTTGTTTTATCGGCTGTTTCCATTCATTTTCGTCAGCTTTGATGGCACCTTTGAAAGCGATAAGTTAACTTTCATGTCGTGTTTTTCTTATCGAAATTGGACCAAAATAAAGCTTACAAAATGTAAGTTAGACTTCATAGGTGTATTTCAAGTGCAATTAACAAGATTTAACAAGATTTGCCATCCAAGCCAAAGGCCCAGATGGAAAGTCGACAAGGAAGCCATTGGCTTATCGAGAGTCCAACAATGTTCACCTACTTATAACCCGCCCTCCTGATATATGTGTCAACCTTGTTTTTAAACATATTCACGCTGCTAGCAGTTACACAATCTGTAGACAGTTTGTTCCATTCATTTATTGTCCTCTGTGAGAACGAGTGCTTCCTGATGTCCAATCTACATTGATCCTTTACTAATTTTACCTCATGTCCTCTAGTTCTGCTATCCTTCTTGAGTGAGAAAAACATATTTCTATCAATATTTTCATACCCATTCAATATCTTAAAAACTTCAATCTGATCTCCTCTTAACCTCCTTGTCTCTAGTGTTGTTAAACCACATTCTTTCAGGCGTTCTTCATAACTAAGGTCTCTAAGTTCTGGAATCATTTTAGTTGCTCTCCTTTGTATGCGTTCAAGCGTATCTATATCCTTCTTACGATATGGTCTCCATGCTTGTATACAGTATTCTAAATGAGGTCTAACTATTGCTTTATAAAGAGGTATAATTAACTTTTTTCCCTTATATGTTATGTTTCTTCTAATCAATCCAAGAATTTGATTACCCTTTGAAGCTGCAATACCACACTGCTCTGAAACTTTCATATCAGCGTAACTCCTAAGTCCTTTTCTTTTACAGTAGTACCAAGAACAGTAGCTCCCATTTTATAGTTTACATTCAAGTTCCCATGTCCTGTATGTAGGCATTTACATTTCCCAAAATTGAACAGCATCTGCCATTTCTCAGACCATTTCACTAATCTGTCTAGATCGTTTTGTAAATGTTGTTTATCACCATCAGTATTAACCTTTCTAAACAGTTTTGTGTCGTCCGCAAATTTCAGTACGTTACTTGTTATACTCTCGTCCAAGTCATTGATATAAATTAAGAATAATATAGGTCCTAATACTGATCCTTGAGGTACCCCACTCAAAACCGATTTCCAATTTGAAACTTCGCCATCTACTACAACTCGTTGTCTTCTGTCAGTCAGCCATTGTTCTATCCAGTCAGTTATGCTATCCCCGATACCACGGGCTTTTAATTTAAGTAGTAATCTTTGATGTGGCACTTTGTCAAAAGCTTTCTGAAAATCTAAGTAGATAATATCTACTGGCGATCCCACGTCTATCCACTTAGTGATTTCTTCCAAAAAACATAACATATTTGTTAAGCATGATCTCGCTTTACGGAATCCATGTTGAGATGAATTTAATAATTTATTCTTAACGAGGAAGTCCACCATATGGTCTTTAATTAACCTTTCTAATAATTTACAAATCACTGACGTTAAACTCACTGGTCTGTAATTCTCTGACTTATTTCTCGAACCCTTTTTAAATAATGGTATGATGTTTGCTTCTTTCCATTCAAACGGAACAACTCCCTCTTTTAATGACAAGTTGAATACTCTTGCAAGTGGTATACTGATTTGATCTACTGTTTCCATTAGTAATTTAGGAGGAATCCCATCCACTCCCGGTGATTTGTTATCCTTCATTGCCTTTATTTTCCTAGCTACCAATTCTGGAGTTACAACTAACGGTCCTAAATAGTCAGATTTAGCCCCCTGAAATTTAGCATCAGTAACTGGTAATGAACTAATATCTTCTTTTGTAAACACTGAACTGAAGTAACCATTTAGGTCTTCCGCCATTAAAAACCCCTGTGATATTATATTTCCAGCACTGTCTTCTAGAGGTCCAACCTTGTCTTGTACGTTTTGTTTACTCCTGACATATGCATAAAAACTCTTGCTGTCAGTTTTTATGTTACATGCCAGTTTTTGCTCATAGCTTCTTTTAGATTGTCTGATTTCAGTTGTAGCTGCATTAAGTGCCTCTTTGTATTTTGCATAGTCTTCTTCCTTTCTGGTACGCCTATAAACCCTCCACATAGTTTGTTTTAGCATTATTTTTCTAATTGCCTCTTTTGACAAGTGTTTCTTTCTATACCGTTTTCCTTGTTTTCGGAAGGGAACAAATTTATCAATGATACTCTCAATTTCATATTTTAGAATATTCCAACATTCAATTGCAGTCTTATCCATCAGCATGTTATTCCAATCTAGCTGTGCTAAGTATTTTCTCATATCTTTGTAGTTACCTTTGTGGAAGTTTCTCTTGTACGTTTTCTTATTTTTACTTTCTGATTTTACATTGATGTCAAAATGTATTTGATTATGGTCACTATTACCCAATGGTTCAAATATTTTTACATTGTCCACTAATTCTTGTTGTGATGACAAAACTATATCTAATACATTTTCTCCCCTGGTTGGTTCTAGTACGTGCTGAGTAAGAAAGCTATCCTGGATTAAACATAGAAATTGTTGATCCTCAATCCCTGTGCTCTCTAGAGAATTCCATTGTATGTGTCCATGGTTAAAATCTCCCATTATGATACATTCCCCTTTACTAACTTCCTTTATAGCGTTTTTTATTTTTGTGTTGTCCTCTTCGTTTATGTTTGGACTTTGGTAAACTAATCCAATAGTTAATTTTGAATTTCCTGAAACAATTTTGCACCAAACAGCTTCATCGCAATCTGCTTCCCTTTCTAGTTTTATTTCATAAGCCTGAATAGATTCTTTAACATATAAAATAACTCCCCCGCCCCTTCTTCCTATTCGATCTTTCCTAAACATTACGTATCCTCTCAGTCCTAATTCAGCAACTGTTATATCTATGTTAGCCCATGATTCAGTTATACCAATTATGTGAGGGTCAATATCTTCTACCATAATGTTTAATTCGTTTTTCTTATTTACTATGCTCCTTGCATTTAAACATACGCATCTATAACCTTTTTCAGAGATGATTTTCGGATGATTTGATATTGGTTTATCTGTGCTAGTGGCCTCTTGTTCTGCTTGAGACACCTCTAGGTAACCCCCCTGCACTTCTAGTTTAAAGAATGTTTACTTCCAAAAATATTTGTCATTGTACCCAAGTCGCTATCTACTGCTGCTGCTGAAAGTTTGTCCGCGAATACTGCCGCCCCCTTTCCATTTAAATGAAGCCCATCCTTCATGTACATATCAGCCCTCCCAACAAAACTTCCCCATAAATCCACAAATCCAACTTCCTCTTCCCTACACAGCCTCTGGACTAACATGTTAATTGCCATCCCCCGACACTTTCGATATTTATGACCCCTCCTGCCCATTACAGGTAAAATCCCTGACAGTATTACCTGCTCAACCCGCGTCTGTTTTAGTGTTCTGACCAACTGCCTATATTTAGCACAACTTCATCGAACTCCTCAGAATATTTCAATGTTGTGGTTGCCTTCTATAGGTCGAAGTTAGTATGTGGGAGAAATATCTTGTTTCCGCGCGAACGCGAAATGTGGTTTTAGTCAACCGCAACATTGTGAAGTTTTACGGATCTGTGACACTGAGAACGAGTCTCCAGAACGAAATTATGGCTTATTTACATTTCTCTGAATTTAATTCACTACAAAGCCAATACCATCTGTTTTACATGATATCATATTAATGTTTATGTTGTGTGGGCCTTGGATAAAACCTACAAAAATACAAGAATAAAAAAACTGCAAATTTTCAATGATTTAAAAAATTCGTAAAAACACTGCGCAAGAGATTTATATTCTCAATTACAAGAACAATTAATTATTTTATTCATTGATTGCAAACTGATTGTTATTAATTGTTTTATTCATTCAGTGGAAACTAATTGTTAAGTCATTTTTTAGTTCAAATACTTGTAAAACAGTTACAATTAATTATTGAATTACAACAAGACGTTTTGTGACAAGCTGCCAGTGCCGGTGGACAAAACTGCTGAATATAGATACTCCTCTCAAGACCAAATTTCAAGATTTTGTTTTCTGACCTAAAATTATTATGTGAATTTTCACAATTAACTTAATGGGGGATGACGGTATAAAAACAAATTAACAATATTTACATGCAGAATCAAGATAATTAGACCAAATCATAACTGCAGCAAGAAATTTATGAATCATTTACACAAGTTTAACTTCAAGATGTTCTGGCTGAAGTTCTTCCATTGATTTCGGTTATGTGATCTCAACCAGTATAGATCTTGCTGGTTTTGAAGACGCTTGCTGACTTGATGGCTTTTTAGGCTTTTTATTGAAATGTATTGGTCTGATGAAATAGCATGCTAATTAGCCATTGTTGACTTATTAATTGAGTTACTATTAATGATGACTAATGTATATCTATGACCCTACTTAATGCGTTTTGAAATTATACAAAATATCTTCATAGTGACGGAAGTTATGGCCTTTTATAAAAAAAGTGTTGACCTGTTGCGTTTGCGCATTAATTAGCCAATATTGACTTATTAATTACATCAGTTGAGTTATGTATAGTTTATGACCCTGTTTAATGAGTTTGTAAACCCTGAACAAATTATGCAAATATCTTCATAATCATGGAAGTTATGGCCTTTTATTAAAAGGTGTTGGCCTGTTGAGATTGCACATTAATTAGCCAATGTTGACATCTTAATTGCATCAAATGAGTTATGAAATGAGTGTGTGATGTATATGTATGACCCTTGTTAATGAGTTTGTAAACCCTGAACAAGTTATACAAATATCTTCATAATCATGGAAGTTATTGCCTTTTATAAAAATGTGTCAGTCAGTTGAATTCATGCACTAATTAGCCAATATTGACTTATTAATTGCATTAACTGAGTTACTATTAATGATACATGACTGGACTATGTATATTTATGACCCTAATTAATGTGCTTGCAACTCTTGAAGAAATTGTTAAAATATATATACAAAAAAAAGTTATACCATTTTAATCATACATTTATTGAAAAATAACACAAAAATGAGAGACTTTTGCCTGTATACAAGATACAACAAATTTTCGGATTTTAACCGTATTAAAATCGTAATATCTTTGGATCTAACAAAGATATATTGATAAAATAAACAGTTTTTGGTTCCTTTACATGTCACCTTTCATTTAAATCAATTGTCAATGTTCTACCATGATATCTCGTTTTTGTTTGAAGTGCCTACTAACAGTGAATTCCACAGAGTCTACGCAGCAACTAAAAAAGCTCTAGTTCCGACATTTGTCTTAACGTCACTGGGAACAAAATGTTGATTAGAATTAGATGATCGAAGTTGCCTGGTCTGTCTTGACATGTATAAGTGGGCATTTTTTTACCCAGAGTCGTTAATCTATGTCTATGAAATTCACTCCCGGACACCGTCGTCGCAGCACCGTCAGGGAATACGCTAAAAAATCAACTTGACAAACACTGGCTAAACCTGACCGTCAAATATGACTACAAAGCCAAGCTAAGGCAAGCCAAGAGCGGTACATAAACATATTTATCGATGACCGAAGAGGATATGTATACGCATGTATGTACAGATCTTATAAAATAATGCGATATCGGACAGGTAGCCAGTGGCAATACAATGATTTCAGAAGTGGCACTGAGTGAAAGAAACGAGGAGACTGGATCACTACCATTGGCCTTGCCAAAAAGGCAGCAACGACAAGTTTGTGAAATATGCTGTCTAAATTGTTTATTATATTATTACGGCTTTGTGTTTCACTTTTACCTCGGTTTGACTTTTCCAATACGTTCATTATATCATACTACATCACTCTAGGTGCACAACTGGCACATATGGCTGTCAATAGTGTGTTTTAGGGCAGGCAGTTTTAGCAATAGGAATTGCTGCGAAAAGCAGCATTAGCCGTGTTTTCATTTGGTTTCATATCGCATTCACAGAATGTGCTCAGGCATACATACATACATACATACATACATACATACATACATATATATTTAGTTATATCCTTTTTGTGATGATTTATAATGATGTCAGAATATCTGTGGAATTCCACCAATAATTGAATATCTGTGGTATTCCACCAATAATTGAATATCTGTGGTATTCCACTAATAGTTGAATATCTGTGGTATTCCACCAATAATTGTATAATTATAGCTGTATTGATTTATTCTTTTTTCAGTTACTCATCACTTCTGCCCTATGCTGGTTGTGGATCGTGCAAAGCATGTGATCCTGAAGGTTCCAGTGAATAATGCAATAGGACCTCCGAGATACCAGCCGGCTCAAACAATAGACCTCAAAACAAGTATGTGACAATAGTCCAGTACAAGTAAATAATATTAATGGAATTGTGTATTTTATGGAATCCGCATAGTTGCTCTCCTATGTTTTATGTCTAACCTGTCCATGTTTTTCTTACGATATGACTTCCATGCTTGTATGCAATACTCCAAATGAGGCCTCACTATTGCTTTGGTAGTTCTAGTCATGAATATAAGACCACAAAGATGACAGAGGTAAAAGGACCATTTCCCAGTTTGAGGTAAATACATTTAAAAAAATAGTTGTGATTGGACTCTGATAATTTTACTCATTCTCCATCAATAGTCCTATACATAAAAAATTACTGTGACACATCATGTAAACAACTATTTGGGGAAGGGAACATTTGGGCTAGTGGTAGAGCTTATTAAGTAATATTAGCTGTTCATATTATTATATTAGATGTACAAAAACATTTTAAAGCCATTAATTTTATATACTGGTATGTCACATTTTGCTTCAATGGTAAAACATATATGGTAAAAAACGTGTCCCGCTGACTGTTGTGGCAAGTTTAATTTATTAGCTGACAATAATAAAAGACATATCACTATTCTAAGTTCCAACATACAATCAATTAATGCTAAATAAAAAAATAACAAGAGAAATGGACATCTGAAAAAGATGCTTGTCGCTAATCTAATTATATGGATTAGTGTATATATTATATATATATATATATATATATATATATATATATATATATATATATATATATATATATATATATATATATATATATATATATATATATGTATATATATATATATATATATATATATATATATATATATATATATATATATATATATATGTATATATATATATGTATATATATATATATATATATATATATGCAGAATTCATGAACAGAGTCAACCCTGCTCTACAGTCAATGATAGTTCTCACGCATCTAGCCTCGTTGTGACAAACGCCCACAGGGAAACTAGGGCACTTCTCATATGTTGCTCAATGTGGCATCAAGCAATGATCCTGAAAAAAATTAGCTTTTTACTATTTATTTCCACATTCAACCCTAATGCTATTGGACTATTAATTCCAGTGCAGCATATTCAGTGCTTGGGTCGAAAACCACAATGACTCTCAACAAAGTTTAGAGTCTTTTTAAATACGATGACAGCCAGTCAAAGAAATTATAATTGTAAATTCATTAATACATTCATCATAGTTTTTATTTGAAGGTCTTAAGGTCAGTACAGGGGTATATAAATATCTCCAATAACGAGAGTCTGCGATAAGCCTCCTCAACTTACTATATATATATATATATATAAATATATATATATATATAGTAAGTTACTATATATAGGAATAGACAATTGACAGTTTACTGGGAACCATGGCAGGGAATATGCGTGCATGCATGCATGCGTGCGTGCATGTGACTCTGGGTGTGGGGTGGGTGGGTGGTTGGGTGTGTGCGTGCGTGCGTGCATGTGTGCATGCATGCATGCATGCATTTATTTACTGATTTAGGCCGCTGCTATTGTAAATACTGAACTGCGGTACCTCTTAGAAACTCTGCAGCCATCCATTGTGTTTCCCAAATGAGCACTGTCTGAGTGACTCAGCCTTAACAAACGTCCCAGTTGTATATAACATCGTACACTGGTTGAAGACTTGTACTGGTAGTTGGATTTGTCGGTATCTGTTCATTACAAGTACATGTGAGTAGATGAGCTTTCTAAGTAAACATTGATATGTTTTCACACCAATGTTATGTCATGCACTATCTGTATGACCATCTTTCAAATTAATATACCAGTTTTCCAGCATAGATTTATTATGGTTGCCTTACCAGTGTTGGGACTGGAATACAAAATGATTCCCTTCTAAAACATTGCGAGCCCATTACCCTTTCATCTAACCCTGTCTCACAGTGATGCCAAACATGTTGTTTGACAACTTTTAGAATATCGGGAAAACCGGGTATGGGTAGAAGTAATGTGGGGAATCCACAAGAAAAAGTATGTAATTAAGTTCTAATTTCATATATAGTTCTCTTTATTGTCTCTTTAAAATGTTTATAGTTGTTTTCATATCCTGTGACAGGTTACACAGACAAGTTGTTGCATGTCGCTGTGGATGAAGATCATGGCTTTATGTATTGGATTAATGAATTTGACATCTACCAAGCGACACTTGATGGCACTAATGAAACGCTCGTCTACCATTCCGGCAAGTTGAATATGATACCACCCTCAAAGAAAGATGTTAGAATGTTGATCTATCTTTTCTGCCATGCAGAAAGTTATTTCTGTTACCGTCAGGCAGATATAGCTTCTGCCAGGCAGAAATTAAAACAAAAGAGAATTTGTTGGTAAATGCAATCAGCTTAAAGGCTTCTGTATTTACATACAAGCTAGTACTACTTCTGTATTTACATACAAATACAAGCTAGTGATACTTCTATATTTACATACAAGCTAGTGTTACTTCTGTATTTACATACAAGCTAGTATTACTTCTGTATTTACATACAAGCCAGTATTACTTCTGTATTTACATACAAGCCAGTATTACTTCTGTATTTACATACAAGCTAGTGTTACTTCTGTATTTACATACAAGCTAGTGTTACTTCTGTATTTACATACAAGCTAGTGTTACTTCTGTATTTACATACAAGCTAGTATTACTTCTGTATTTACATACAAGCTAGTATTACTTCTGTATTTACATACAAGCTAGTATTACTTCAGTTGGTACTGGTCAGTGCAGTATATAATTTTATGAAAGTTTACAGTGTGCACGCACATTTTCCGACAGAACTTTAACATATAGTTATATACTTTAGACTGTTTGTGAGCAGAAGACAGGATTGAGGCATGTACCTTTCCGCTTCCTGCTGGCCATAGACTGGATAAGGAGGAGTATTACAGAAAATAGCCAGAAATTTGACACTTTGGAGCCAGTTGGAAGATTGGGATTTCACAGACGACCTAGCTCTGCTGTTACATAGTAACATCACCAGATACAGGAGAAAGCAGAACTTCTAAACACATTGTCAACATAGAAAAGACCAACATCAACAGAAGCAAGATAAATGTCATGAAAGCCAACACAAATAGCAACAACCTGCACTGTGTTTCAGAAGATGGTCACCAGACTGACATGTGGTGTTAATTTGGTTGATTATACTAACATGTTATGTTATAGATGTAGGGTACTAAAATTCTAGGACTTAGTACATCTGAAGATATTGTACGTAATGAGTAAAGATGTTCTTCAAAGCATAACTATACTCTCAACGTTTCGATTGCCATCAGCAGCCTTCATCAGGAATTCTGGGATTACTAGTTCTTCTTCTGCTCGCCAGTTGACCCAGAATTCCTGATGGAGGCTGCTGATAGCAGCCAATAGCAGCCGAAACATTGAGTGTAAGTTGTATTTTGAAGAAAATCTTTACTCATATGTATTTACCAACTTGATGAACATTTTCATGAATTGCATGTGACATTTAAGACATATAACCATATAACCATACAACCATATGCCAATATGTTTATCACAGGCATCGCATGTTTCCTCCTAACTTAGAAAATTAATATTATTATTATTATGTTATTATATTTCATCCTTACAGCAATATTATTAATGTGTTACAAAATGTTATAACTGGTTTAGCAGAACATTTGTCATTACAGATTGGCAATAATGTTACAATGTAACATTATGTTATGTTTATTTTGTGTTCTGCATAGGTAGTGCGACGGAGCTGCTAGCTGTTGACCCGGTGCAACGCAAACTGTACCACGGATACACGAATAATTTTGCATCGGTAAACGTCAACGGAACAGGGCATACAATTGTGTTTTATACCAATCATGAATATTCATACGACGTAGCCATAGATGTGAAGAACAGGTAATTACTTTGTTGTGATATGTGTCAACCTTGTTTTTAAGCATATTCATGCTGCTAGCAGTTACACAATCTGTAGATAATTTGTTCCATTCATTTATTGTCCTCTGTGAGAATGAGTACTTCCTGATATCAAATCTACATGGATCCTTTATTAATGTTACTTCATATCCTCAAGTTCTACTACCTTTCTTGGGTGTGAACATATATTTTCTTATCCATTTAATATCTTAAAAACTTCAATTTGATCTCCTGTTAACCGCCTTGTCTCTAGGGTTGTTAAACCACATTCTTTTAGGCGTTCTTCATATCTAATGTATTTCAGTCTGGAATAATTTTACTTGCTCTCCTCTGTATTTGTTCAAGCATATACATATCCTTTTTACAATATGGTCTCCACGCATGTATATACAATATTCTAAATGAGGCCTAACTATTGCTTTATAAAGAGGTATAATTAACTTTTTTTAACTTGTATGTCATAGTTCTCCTAATCAACCCAAGAATTTGATTACCCTTTGAAGCTGCAATACAACACTGCTCTGAAACTTTCATATCAGCACTTATTGTTACTCCTAAATCCTTTTATTTTACAGTAGTACATAGAACAGCATATCATAGTTTACATCCAAGTTCCTGTGTCCAGTGTGTAGGCATTTACATTTCTCAAAATTGAATAACATCTGCCATTTTTTAGACCATTTCACTAATTTGTCTAAATCGTTTTATAAATGTTGTTTGTCACCATCAGTGTTAACACTTTTGTGTCATCCGCAAACTTCAGTTTGTTACTTGTTATAGTGTCATTCAAATCGTTGATATATATTAAGAATAATAAAGGTCCTAATACTGATCCTTGTGGTACACCACTCAAAACTTATTTCCAGTTTGAAACTTCTCCATCTACTACAACATGCTGTCTTCTGTCAGTCGACCGTTGTTCTATCCAGTCAATTATGCCATCCATGATGCCATGGGCCTTTAATTTAAGTAGTAATCTGTGATGTGGCATTTTATCAAAAGCTTTATGAAAATCTAAGTAGATAATATCTACTGGTGATCCCTCGTCTATCCACTTAGTGATTTCTTCCAAAAAAATAACGTAATTGTTAAGCATGACCTCGCTTTTAGGAATCCATGTTGAGATGGATTTAATAATTTATGCCTAACAAGGAAATCCACAATAAAAAAATGATGGTCTTTAATTGACCTTTCTAATAATTTGCACATCACTGTTGTTAATCTCACTGGTCTGTAATTCTCTGACTTATTTGTTTAACCCTTAATCAATGGTGAGAGGTACTTGTCGAATACCAAGAGGATTTGTTCACCACGACTGGAACACATCATCAGACAATTCCTGGTCATGACTACACATGTTGACTTGCTGTTGACTTGCAGCACGTTTTCATTTACGAGGATGCCACATCAATCACTGTTTTTATCCATTGGGTCATTCAATTAAATGAATGCCCCTTTTTTTAACCCTTTGGGGTTGCTGGCAGGGGGAAGCCCCCACCTAAAATTGCGGGCACTAGTCCTGTCGTACTCAGGGGACCCTAAGGGAAGATTTGACACTGTTTTGAGCCTTGGCATCATTCCCATAAATATAAATTCCCCCTTTTCTCACCCTTTGGGGGTTGAGGGCAGGGGGAAGCCCTGCGTAAAATTGCTGGCATTGGTCATTCCATACTCAGGGAACCCTGCAGGTACATTTGACACCTTTTTTTCTTCTGCATCATTCCATTAAATAAGCGTAATTCCATTTAATAAGTGACATTTTTCTCACCCTATGGGAGTTGCTGGCAGGGGGAAGGCCCCACTTAAAATTGCTGACATTGGTCATTCCACACTCAGGGAACCCCAAGGAAAGATTTTATACTGTTTTTAGCATTGGCGTCATTCCTATAAATAAATGCCCCCTTTTTTGCACCCTATGGGGTGGTTGATGGCAGGTGGGTCCCCCACCTAAAATTGCTGGCATTGTTAATTCCATAATCAGGGAACCCCAATGTAACATTTGACACTATTTTATAGCCTTGGCACTATTCCCATAAATAAATGTACTTTTTTGCTCACTTTGACAGGTGGTTTCGGGGGTAACCCCTCAGCCCAGACCTGGCAGCAACACATTTTTAGGATGTGGGGGGAAGGGGTGGTCCCTTCAATCCATGGGGTCAAACTTTTGGCATCATTTACATAAATAAAAGCTTTGGGCTCCCAGTCTATAACCCTGATGTGTTTCTAGTTTAAACAATGTTTGCTATCAAAATGAGTGAGTGAGTGAGTGAGGGAGGGAGGGAGGGAGGGAGGGAGGGAGGGAGGGAGTGAGTGAGTGAGTGAGAGTGACAGCGCAAGAAGAAGATGAAGCAAAATATAATTGTATTGTCGTTCATTAATAAATCAGCTGTCAGTGAGCGACAGCATTTAGACAAAGTATAACTGTACTAGTTTATTCTTGCTTTTTGAAGCATAGGAGCCAAAATTACTATGACAAAAGACTGCTATCACATAGTTTTACATATTCTGTTTTCAGGGTCTTGTTTCTTACCTTACATCCACCGGCTACTATCTACAAAGCCCGCATGGATGGAAGTGAAAGTACAAAGATTGTGACCGTCCAGAGTACCAGTACGACTTTCAAGTTAGCTGTTGACTACAACAACAACAGGATCTGTTGGACTAGCTACAGTAAGTGTTGTTAATCTCTGTATTCCCGAATACATACACATTTATATAGGTCAAGACCTGCCCATTTCCATGGCAGTGCTATGTACGCATGCCACATGCATGCAACACGCATTCAGGAGCCAAAATTAGCTGTTGTCTGATTGTTCTGGACAAGGTTAAATTGCAAACAAATTTTAATTAACATTCGTTTTCACTTAATTTTGAATAATTTGGCCGATACTGTCTAATTTCAAGTACATTTGTTAAACTATAGACCTACATGTAATACTGTCTTACCTTGTTATAACGTCCCTCGCTATAATGCAATCAGTTATGGACACCAATGTTCTGCTGCCGGGGGGGGGGGGGGTGAAATTGGCTTGTAATTTTATCACGGGCCATTCATAAAGTACGCCACGCTCTGAGGGTGGGGTGTCCGGTTAAGCGTTATGAGTCATCATGTGGAGGAGGTGTCTTGGCGATCGATATGTTCGTTATTATAAAAAGTTGTTTTGTTCCTTCAGCTGTTGATATCAGACTGATATCAGACTGATAACATTGATTGCTATGCCAGTTTGCCGGTATATTTCAACTGAATTCAAATGCAAAAGGAATGCGGACTCAGTGAAGTCTGTAATGGCATGAAAAGTATGCAAACTTAGCAAAAAATATATGTATGCATAATATGTTGAGGGAGGTCTTTCTAAAAATGAATGTAGTTTTTTAATGTGACATACCTCACAGATAACCCCATACCACTGATCACAGTACCAGTCTGTTTGAAAAGTAGAGCTTATCTTGCATGGCGTACTCCTTGTGTTTGTCCAGATTACTTAGACTTGCTTAGATGAAGCTCAGTAGACGTAATGTGAATTAAATGTGGAGCGAAGTATTGCATTGTTTGTTTTTGCTACCTAACAAAAACTTGGTATGCTCATTCCTGTAAGTGCATTGCATAAGCCCAGAGATCACAATATATTATTCGCTATCTTAAATAAAAGTTCCTTCGAGATGTTGAGCAGGTCTGGAATGTTCAGGTGAGGCTTGGCTGATTGTCCTAGCACATGCCGTTATACAAAACATGCGTATATAATAACCAAATCAGTGCTGCCCTCTGATAAAAACAGTCAAACCATATATGTGACCACACCTTATTTGCTCCAAAATCATAATCCTCTGATAATAAGTTTATAATATAATAACGCTTGACATAAACATACAGCAACATTCGCTACTGGGCCAGCAGTTTTGTTTTCTTGGTTGAATAAATGTTGATTGAAACTCAGTTTGGCTTGCATTAAAAGTTAAAATATCTGCAAAAAATCTGTTGTTAACATATATTTATGTATGTTTAATTAATCAGAATTCATCTTTATATATGCTCTCAACACTTTACTGGATGTCAATCTGTTACAGAGGAACGCCACATAGCGTGCTCAGACTACGACGGTAACCAGACAGATATTTACTACAACACAACTGGCAATCCAAGGGAAATAGAAATTGAAGATGACATTGTATACTACACACAATACAACTCAACATCGAACACATTCAGGTAGTGTACTCTGAATGAAACATCCCCATAAACTGTAAGGCAAGATATTTCTTTCACCATATTTATCTAATAACATCTACCATAAAACAGGTTTGAACAGTAACATGGTAAAGTTAATGTTTTATCTTAACATAATTTTATACAGACGTGTTGTAACATCATCTAAGGAATGGGTGTGTGGACTGTATCATGTGATCATTGAGATTAACCTTAAACCGATGGCAGTGCTTCGTTCATGAGACCCGTGGATACAAGATCTGACGGTTGCTGTTATTACCAGATTCGAAGATTCAAGTAGTTTTTATACTTAACCCTCCTCAACTAAGGATGTGAAATTGGAGAATTATGCAGCAGTTTTCAGCTCAGTGGCCAGCATATAGTACGGCTGCACCCAGGGCAGGAACTCAGGCAGATGGTTCAGATAGTTTGCTTTACCATGAATACAAGTAAATTGCACTTGATATAAACTTACAATGTTGTAATTCATGCCAATGCATTAATCTGCTTTCTTGCAGTGTGAATTCTTTCAAGCTGAATGGGGGAAAACACAGAACCATTCTAGAGTTGGAGAAATACCCATCCATAGCACTGTTGCGTCGGGAATGCGTTAAAGTATCAGGCACTCTAGGTAAATAGCATCACGGTGACAGTTTATACTCTGTAAACACTTCCTACTCTGTGCCACACAGAGTATTTATGTGCTATATGTGTTGCTTAATATCCATGCATATTGTTTAAACTCTATCTAAATGTGCTATCTACTTGCACAAATATTACATGTGGTACATGTGCTTGTTACTTCTATGTAATAAACATTATTAGCCATGTATATCTTATGTGCTACATGTGTGTTCGGTGTAGTGTGTAGTATCTAGCTGTCACACATACCATAGGTGATACGTGTGCTATTTATCTTGATGTACACTTGACTAAAATGTAATACTAGACATATGATGTGTGCTACATGTGCTTAATGTGTTGTATATGTTTTATGTGCTATTCGTTGTCTGTTATATATGCTACATGTGCTATTTATGTTTGTATGTTATACAATTATATGCCATGTGTATCATAGGTATTACATGTGCTTGATGTGTTGTATTTGCTATATATTTGATATGCATATAATATGTGCTGTATACCCTATTTTTATATAATACAAAATATTTGTCTGTGTATCATACATGGTTATTTATCATGCATATCATGTGCTATAAGTGTTCTACGTGTTGTATGTGTTGTCTACTTCCCTCGCATATCATATGTGCTACACGTGTTCTACATGTTATATGTGTTGTCTACTTCCCTTGCATATCATATGTGCTACATGTGTTTAACATGTTGTATGTGTTATCATATGTGCTGAATGTGCTCTACATGTTGTATGCTTTGCCTACTTCCCTCGCATATCACATGTGCTCTACATGTCGTATGTGTTGTGTACTTATTTACCATGCATATTATATGTGCTACATGAGTTGTGTCTGCTATTTATTTCCCATATCATATGTGCTATATGTTCTCTACATATTGTCTACTTATTTACCATGCATGTTATATGTGCTACATGTGCTCTACATGTTGTATGTGTTGTCTGTTTATTTACCATGCATATTATATGTGCTACATGCATTGTACGTACTATTTACCTCCCATATCATATGTGCTACTTGTGCTCTACATTTTGTATGTGTGTCTGCTTCCCTCACATATCATATGTGTTACATGATTGTGTTCAACATGTTGTATGTGTTGTCTACTTCCCTCGCATATCATATGTGCTCTACATGTTGTATGTGTTGTCTACTTCACTCGCATATCATATGTGCTCTACATGTTGTATGTATTGTCTACTTCACTCGCATATCATATGTGCTCTACATGTTGTATGTGTTGTCTACTGGATGAGTGACACCATGTTGGAGCACCAACATGAGAAACAACCAACACATGCGACAGACCAAAGTCGCCGGCTGAAAGGGAGGAGGAAGTTCCAATCATCATGGGAAGACGACAAGGAGAAGATCCCCATGAGAGAGACTACAGGACAAACAACATAGGACCATGGGATCATTGACAGGTGAGACAAAATGTCAAGTAGCATATACACAAAGGGAGCATAACATAATATGATGCAGACATAATTTAACGTTGTGTTATACCTATATGAGTGTAGATTTTCATTGCCACTGTGTGGTTAATGTTTTATATGTGTGTGGGTATGCACATGCAAACGTACGTAAGTGTCTATGTGTGTATATGTGTATAAATGTATGCAAAGGGTCCTCAAAATAAACCATTGAGGTGTCATCTGGCTTAATTATTTAAGGATGAGTATACATTCGCAGATTTCTTTCAAAAATATTCCATGTACAAATTTGTCCTCCAGTAGACAACCATCGAATAATGAATGTGAGGTATTCATTAATCACACCGTTATCATCTTATTCCAGCTGCCCCTCACTGTATACAACAGAGACACGAAATGTGAGCTAGACATAGTCACCCTACATAAGAAGTCTACAACATTCCACTTTGTGTAGTGACATCAGAGACACGAGAGTTGAGTTAGACATAATTACCCTACACAAGACGTCTACAACATTCCACTTTGTGTAGTGACATCACAGAGACACGAGAGGTGAACTAGACATAGTCACCCTACATAAGACGTCTACAACATTCCGCTTTGTGTAGTGACATCAGAGACACGAGAGTTGAGTTAGACATAATCACCCAACAAAAGACGTCTACAACATTCCACTTTGTGTAGTGACATCACAGGGACACAAGATATGGACTTGACATAATCGGCTTACAGAAGACGTTTTTTTTAATAGAAGGAGATTGTGTTGGGGGTGGTCTCCCTCGTACCGTGGGAGGTGGGGGATCGAGTACCCCAGCCTTTCTGTTTGTACATGTATGTGTATGGCTAATCAACTTGGTAATTACGCCCCTACTATGGCACTTGTAACCAATTGTGATTGTCACTCCTATGTAGGGGCTCTTCGGCATTCCATGCCTATGATTAATGTATTAAATAAATGGATTGCCATTTTCTCACTCATACATGTTTTTCAGTTATGACTGATATGTACAGAAACTAGCTCAGGCTCCACACCAGTTTATGATATCATTAAGACCAGGCAGTCAGATTAAGTAAGGATATTAAATTCAATGACATAAGACGCAGGCATGCGAAATGCAATTTTGTCCAAAAGACGAAATATCTTTTTGCGGGCAAGTCGCTGTCCGCCGAGCAGATAACTATACATGTGAGGCTTGGAGAGGGGTATTTGGTGGTGCCCCCTCTATTATTAAATTTGACAGGTCCATTCAAAGCAGCCCGACCGGTAATCACAAGGTGGCGCAAAGGTGCCGTCCAGTGTTTGCACGTGGCCCGTGATGACAGGTGATTGGCGGAGGGCAACTTTGTGCTGGACGAGAAGTATTTCAAATTCAGTTGCCGCTTCTGTCTTGTACAGTAAGCAACGTTGCGTTTACGCTCTGCTCAAAAATCCCACCCACCCTCCCTAATAGTGCGTTAACAGTGGGGGTCCAATAGATCAGCTCGTGCACAACGTGTAGGTACATTGCGAAACACTGGTCACAGAAAGGTAGTTCACAAAGTTATTTTTTGACGCTTTTCCCTGTAGTAGTTTGGTACACGAGGTTTTGCATTGTTTTTTCCTCCACTGAATGTTCAGTAGTGTACGCAGGGTTTTTAGTGCGGGTACTTTTCGAAGTACATTTGTGTGGCAGTTTTGCCCTGCCTTTCTGTGTCATGATTTAATAGTTGGCAGTTTTCGTTATATGCGTGTATATATGGCACCTTTACACATTATGCATTGGGTTACCATACATTCATTATGGTTTGTTTATAAATGTTTGTGTGATTAGCCTACTATGTCATGTATCAGCAGTAGGTTTATTCATTATATATTTATACAAGTGTACAGCACCCTTACTCAGGTGTTGCGTTACCTTTAATCGCATTTGATTTGTTACCATTGTTAGTTTACCATTGTTAGGGGTTTAGCCCATTTTTTCATGTATATTATTTTGCTGGTGGGATCGAGCACCCCAGCCTTTCTGTTTGTACATGTATGTGTATGGCTAATCAACTTGGTAATTACGCCCCTACTATGGCACTTGTAACCAATTGTGATTGTCACTCCTATGTAGGGGCTCTTCGGCATTCCATGCCTATAATTACTCTATTAAATAAATGGATTGCCATTTTCTCACTCATACAGGTTTTCAGTTATGACTGATATGTACAGAAACTAGCTCAGGCTCCACACCAGTTTATGATATCATTAAGACCAGGCAGTCAGATTAAGTAGGGATATTACATTCAACGACATAAGACGCAGGCATGCGAAATGGAGTGAGCCATATGTATTATTTTTAAATGATTCGAATCGTACATCCCCCGGTGGTACCAACATGTTTGATGTTCTCTCTCTGATGACGACATGTTGGTTGATTTAGTGACTTATTAGTTTTATGTATGCTACGTTGTATGTATATGCATTCCCTCTCAAAGTATTTGTCTATCTTTACTGTATCAACTTTGTTGACATATGATGTTTCTCCACTCATAGGTGTACAATATTTTTTTAGAACGGTGGCATGTGCCGATATTTTGTATACACAAAATATATAAGATATCAGAGACAATCAGGTGGAGGCGAGCCCAGTTTACAGGATACTGTTCCAGACATAGAAAAGCTATATAGCAAACTACTGCCGTGTCATTTCTGGATAACAGTTTTTGAACTCGAAAACAGGTATCAAACAGAGAATGGTGATGGTGTTGAAATATGTGTATGCGTGCGTGTGCGCGTGCGTGCCTGCGTGGCACGCATGTGTGCGTGCGTGTGTGTGTGCGTGCGTGCGTGTGTGTGCTATGCAATAATTGTTTATTTATCTAACTCTTCGTGTTTAATTAAGGGGAAGGTCCTAGTCCAATATTTAAAGTGGCAATGTTCGCGTAATTGTCCAGACTCCCGCAGCCACAACTACACGGCTGGCTACTCTAGTCCACCTAATCAGCACATGGCAATGCCACCAACTTCCCCGCACACTGGGCAGTTTGACGCGCACAAAATTAATGTTAACTGTTGGTGTAAGCGCACACGTTTGTTGAGTCCACCTCCCTCCCCACCGTCCATGTGGTTCAAAGTACTCAATGGCTTGCTATATTGTTTCTTAAATTGTATAATAAATAAAATAAATAATAATAATAAATAATAATAATTTAATTACGTTTTACGAAATTTGAGAAGAAACATAGTTGTGTCAATATAATCAGAGTTTAAAGTTGAATGCTTCTTCTTGGTCCTCTCCCCATGTGAACTTCTGATCCTTTCTGGTGAGTATTCTTAGTGGTTCAGCCACCTCTGCAAAGTTCGGCAGGAACTTGGCAGAATATTGCACAAGTCCGAGAAATGATCTCGCTTTTGATGCATTCTTTGGGCTTTGTGCGTTTACGATCGCATCTATCTTCTCATCACTTGGCGTGATCCACTGTTTCCCCAGATCCTGGCCGTAAAATGTCAGTCGAGGTAATCTGAACTTGCATTTACCGCCGTTCAGAGTTAAGCCACACTCCTTGAGATGATTCAGCACGGCAAACAAATTCTCGTCATGTTCCTTGACGCCTCGTCCATGTACAATCACGTCGTTTGCTATGTTTGCTGCTCCCTTGCAGTCTCACAGTACATCCTTCACGATCTTCTGATAGTTCTCAGGTGCTGAGGCAATGCCAAACATTAGCCTGCGATACCTGTACAATCCTCGGTGTTTCACGAATGTAGTTATTTCCCGTGACTCCTCTGCCAGCTCCACTTGGTGGAATCCCCATTTGAGATCTAGCTTGCTGAACACCGTCGACCCACTTAAGTCTTGGAGAACTTCCTCAATGGTTGGAATAGGATGTCTCTCTCTCACACTTGCCTCGTTGGCTCTTCGCATGTCTACACAGATACGTATGTCGCCATCTGGTTTGGGTACTACTACAAGAGGTGATAACCACGTCGTTGGTGTGTTCGAAACTTCTTCGATGATCTCTTTCTCCAGTAGCTCATCCAGTTTCTTCTCTACTTTCTCTCGTAGACCGAATGGCAAACGACGTACTGGTTGCGCGATTGGTTGTACGGTTTTGTCGACGTGTAACTTCAGTTGGTAATTCTTGAGTTTTCCCACGCCTGCAAATACGTCTGCGAACTTCCGGCGTATGTCAGCATCAGTCCCCTCTTCTGTGACGGAGTATGTGTGTGGGTGTTCGAGGGGTCCAACCCTCAACACATCTAGCTTTTCAGCTGTACGTCTACCGAGTAGTGTTTTACCGGTCCCTTTTATGACAGTGAGTTCTCCTTCACACTTCCTGTCATTATTTTCACACTCAATCTCTGCCATAAATGTTCAAAGGACATCAATGGGTTTATCTTGTCCATATGCGAACATTTTACACCATCCTTCTTGAGCATCTCCCATGTGGCTTTGTCCATAATGTTACACGTTGCCCCTGAGTCGATGAGTATTGAGGTTATGGCCACCCCTCCGACCTTGAGGTCCACAACTCCCGACTCGTTTCCAGTGTTGTCAACTGTGAAAGCATAGTCGTCTCTGTTTTCACGCTGTCTGTTTCCGGTCACCTTGTAACAGGTTTTCACTTTTGGCTTGGTGGTATCACTAGTCTTCCATTTTGGCCTTCCAGACCCCGTGTTTTACAACACACTGCATAGTGACCACGCTTCCCACACTGTTTACACACCTGGTCGCGTGCAGGGCACTGTGCGTCACGCGCAAAATGTCCCTGTCTATTGCAACGGTAGCATCTCTGTTCCGTTTGCCTGTGAGATGTTGTTCTTCCAGTAACACTGTCATTTCCCTTTCCTTTCCATTTTGGCTTGTTTTTGTTGACAGCATTCACATTTGCGTCATTTGATGCTCCTGGATTTTCCATTGTCTTCATTTGAAGGTCTACTGCTTCAAATGCTCTGGCGACATCTTGTAGATAAGCGGTCCGCAAACTCTGGCCCGCGGGCCAAATTTGGCCCGCGGCCCGCTTTCAACTGGCCCGCGTGACCGTGCTAGCAATATAATTTTTTTCAGTACCAATTTTCCAGTTGTTCTATGAGCACTAAATAACGTGTTTCCTGTTGGTTTTCAAAACAATTATGCCGACTGTTTGAACTTTACAAAACAGCCATAGAGCTTATACAAATTTTAAATATTATGAAGCATTAATTTTGTTGTTCACTTAATGTCAATTCGCCAGAGTAAACTTCGTACACATTTAATAGCAACAACCTTCACCTTTGCAGTGATGTTCGCTAGGCGGCGCTACTGTTAATATAACAGAAGCTGACGCTCTATTCCCAGAAACCCGGATGAAACATTGCTCAATAACAAATAATCTTCGACACAGCTAACATTGAATTTGTGAATGTCAGGACTATGGCGTATATCTAAAAAAAACGTCGGTTTGATTATTCCGGAAAGAGAGCGTTTGACGCTGCCTGGGAGCATGAGTACTTCTTTTGCTATTGCAAACATGACCAAAAAGCGATGTGTTTGATTTGCATAGAAAGCGTTGCTGATTTGAAACGCTATAACGTGAAACGGCATTACGATTCGAATCATAAAAAGTGCTTTGACGGTGCATATGTGGGAAAAGACGAACGCATGGAGGAGTTGAAGAAACGATTTGATGCATACTTGGGCGAGATGAAGAGAGTATCTGTGTTTACAGACACTTCAAGCCATCTTAATGAAGCCAGCTATCGCATATGTTACTTACTCGCTCAACACCAGGTGCTGTTTACTCACGCACAATTGTTCAAGAAGGCTTTCATGGCCAATGCCGAAGTTCTGTTCGCTGGTTTTCAGAACAAAGATAAGATCGTGCAACAGATTGGGAAACTGCCACTTTCACCCGGAACACGTGCCCGTCTATGTGATGAGTTGAGTGGTGACATTTTAACGCAGCTGGTGACTAAGTTGCGAGTCTGTCCTGATTTTTCACTTGCTATCGACGAAAGCACTGACAAAAGTGACATAGCACAGCTGATGGTATCTGTGCGGTATTTCAACGAAGGGCACCGCGACAGCGCGGGACGTTTGCAGTGCGCTATTGAAGTTGACGTTTGGCGAAGAAAATGATTTAATGTGGGAAAATTTGGTTTCTTTGTGTACAGGCGGCGCGCCCAGCATGCTTGGTCGTCAAGCTGGATTCGTTGCGTTGTTACGTCAAGAAATCGGAAAGCCGAATCTCATATCATACCACTGCATAATTCACCAGCAAGCATTGTGCGCGAAAGCAGGCTGTGGTCTGCAGGATACGATGAAAACTGTTGTAGAGAGCGTGAACCTTATCCGTTCACGTTCTCTCCACCACAGGTGGTTCCAATATCACTTGGTTGCACTTGATGATGCATAATTCGGCAATGTGCTATTCTACAACAGTGTCCGTTGGCTGAGGCGAGGCGCATTTCTTGAGAGATTTGCTGTACTGCTTCCTCACATCGTGAGTTTTCTCAAAGAAATTGATCACCCAGTTGCCCATTTGGAAGATGACAAGTTTCGGGTGCGACTCTGCGTTCTGACTGACATGTTCGGATACCTAAATAAACTAAACCTGTTGCTACAAGGACAGCACAAGTTGCTGTGTAATTTGTACGAAGCGGTGAAGGGCTTCGAGGGCAAGGTGATACTTTTAAAAGTTCATGCAGAAGGCGGCAATTTTCTGCATTTCAAGTTCACCAGAGAATTCTGTGGCGGAGACAATGAACGTATCGCAAACGCAAAGCGGGTACTTGCTGGTGTGCTTAACGACCTGTAGACCGCATTCAGCGGACGATTCACTGACTTCGCTGCTATCGACGATGTGTACTGCTTCTTTGCAAGCCCTTTTACTGCGGAGCCAACTATTTGCCAAACATTGTCGCAAACGTTTGCAGACGAAGCTTCGTTGCAGGACAATTTCATCGAAAGACGATCTCGTGCGTTTCTGGGCAACGGAAGTGCCTTTGCGATTTCCAGTGGTGATCGAAACAACAAGTACATTTTTTGTGCTTTTCGGCAGCACATGGTCACGTGAATCAGGATTCTCAGGCATGAATCACATCAAGAACAACCTCCGGTGCCGACTCAAGGACACACGTTTGAGGGATCTTCTGCGACTCCCAATCTCTCCGTTCTGCCCACAGTTCGGTCAGTTTTCGAAGAATATGGAGCACCATCCTTCGTATTGACTGCATTCATTAGATGTGCTGACTTCTCTTGCGTTGTTTCGAAAATGTTTCCATGTTCTACTTGTACAGTACCATAGTTTTTAGCCTGGCAAAGCAGATAATAAAAGCAATATTTGTGCACGGTGTTTTTCCGTGTTTAAAAGCTTTGGCCCGCCTTAACATAGCACTCCAAATTTTGGCCATCGTCCCTAAAAGTTTGCTGATCCCTGTTGTAGATCTTTCAACAGTATGTTCCCTCATTTCTCAACGAACTTTCTCCGTAGGTGCATGCTTCTGCATTTCTCTATTACCTGGTCTCTGATAGCTTCATCAACATTGCCAAACCCGCACGATATTGCTTTCTGTCGTAGACGAGACACAAGTTGGTCTACCGTTTCGTTTTGTGCCTGCTCCATCTTTCGAAAAAGATGTCTCTCGAATGGTAGGTTCATTTTAGGTTGGAAATATCCAAACGTCTGAACTGTTTGGTCGAATGTTAATTGGGCATTTTCGGGTACGATTTGGTAGATTTCCTGGAACTCCATTCCTCCCATGTATAGCAGCAACGCAACCTTCTGGCCATCACTATCCACGCCTTTTGCCGCAAGATACAAATTGAATGACCTTATCCATTTTTTCCATTTCAACCACAGGGTATTTGGTTCGTCCGTTGTGTCGAATAGAGGAAGTCCTGGAACCGGAATCTCCATCCTCGTCGCCATTGTTATATCTTTTGTCATCCGCCCAATTCTAAACACGCACATTTATTCATCCCCTAGACCGCGCACAACACATCGTTCTTGTTTCCACTCGCAGTACTCGAACACTACACATTGTATTAACAGATACAAGCGCTTCCAGTAACAAGGCGTTAGACATATGTCCCCGTATGTATCTTATTTTAACTCTTATTTTATGAAGTAGTCAAATGCCCGGATGACATCTTAATTAGCTAATTATGTATGCGCCCAGAATGGGCGCATCAATAATTTCAGTCACAATGAGAACCCCACTCTGCATCCAGGTAGCCTCGATTATCCAGGTTCCGCGTTGTGGCGCCACCTTTTGTCGCACACATCTTTGCCTGGATGCAGAGTGGGGTTTTCATTGTGGCAGAAATTACGTATTCGCTCACAATCTGGGCGCATACATAATTAGTTAATTAAGATTTCATCCGGGCATATGACTACTTTATAAAACAGGAGTTAACTTTTATCAGTTAATACAATGTGTAGTGTTCGAGTTACCAAGAAAGCGCTTGTATATGCGCCTACACTAGCGCACTTCGATCCATCAAAGCCAACGGCGCTACACACAGACGCATCACGACGCAAAGGTCTTGGCTATACTCTCTTGCAACAACATGCGGATAAATGGCGACTCATCCAGTGCAGATCACGCTTTCTCACAGACACGGAAAGTCGCTATGCCATGGTGGAATTAGAGCTACTGGCAGCCACTTAGGCAATGAAGAAGTGCCGTATTCAACTACTCGGATTGTCACATTTCGAGTTGGTCGTCGATCACAAACCACTGGTGACAATTCTTGATCGCCATCGCCTTGACGATATTGACAACACGCGTCTTCAACGTCTCAAAGAAAAGACGTCACTCTTCTCGTTTACGACACGCTGGACAAAGGACAAAGATCATTGTATCCCGGATGCTCTGTCACGTGCACCTGTTTCTGATCCATCACGGGATGATCCATCACGGGATGATCAGGAAGCAGAAGAAGAAGTCGAGCACCATGTTCACGCGGTCACCATAAATTCCTCCAGAATGGTACATGAAGACGATCAAGAAGATCAGCAAGAGCATCTGTGTGACCCGATACTAGGTCGACTTCGATCAGTCGCCCTGTATGATGAAAACTACAAGGCTCTAATCGACAACGTCCAGAATGGCTTCCCGTCTTCAAGAGACAGAGCTGACGCTAGTGTCACACCATTTTGGAACATCAGAAACGAGCTGTCTGTAGATGATGGGATAGTCCTATATGGACCTCGCATTATCGTGCCCAAGTCAGCTGGACGTGAAGTCCTAGCGCGTCACCATGACTCTCGCCAAGGAACTGATAGAACGAAACGCCAGGCGCGGCAAAACGTGTATTGGCATTAGTAATGACATCGCAACGACAGTGGCAAGTTACAATAAGCGCCAACAACACCGACCCTCTCAGCAACGGGAGCCACTGCGATACGAACCTTTACCAAAGAGAGTGTTTGAAGATGTATCAGCAGACTTCTTCCACTACGCAGGACGAGATTTTCTCGTATATGTGGATCGACTTTCAGGGTGGTTCGTGTGCGTTTGCGTGTGCGTGCGTGTGTCGTATGATAAAACTGACTCTGAACTAATGACAATAACACGTGGAGTTCCTCAAGGATCAATACTTGGTCCACTACTTTTCATCTTATACATAAATGACATTGTATTGTGCGTATTATATGTGTGTTTTCAATACTCGAGATATTTTGGCGGTTAATTAAGTTTAGAATTTACCTGATATAAATCATCCGGTAAAGAGGACATTAAGTAATCATTTACTTAACTCGACTAATTTACCACGGCACATTCTTACTTGCATTTTTGCATCTCCTCAATCACTTCCGGTTTTCTATGGCAACTTTTTATGGATCAAAATAGTCCCGCTTATCCGACTCTCGCTCGGCTTCGTGAATCCGCCGAGAAGAGAATCTGGCCGCAGAGGCGTGGTCTCGTTGTTAATATTTTAAAGGGGTAGAAATTAACTTTTCTGGGCAGTGCACCACAGGACCACTAGCTCTGGAAAGCTGGTGGTCCTGCCAAATTTATGGTGGTTCGTACCAGATTTAGTGAATTGAAGGTAACTTTGTTACATGAAACTCGGAAAACAGAATAATGCACGAACACGTTATTTGTATTGCATTTATCTTTGACACACAATAATAATATAAGTAAAAACAATGTTACTAATATAAAATGTTCACAGAATTTAAATAAAGCATCACGCTGAGTTCAATTAAAAAAAACATCACAATGTTTGTCATGCGTCCTCAATTCCACAGGAGTCTCTCTGCTCTGTGAATGGTTGTGGATACCTGTTGGCTATTTGGGTGTCACCTGCTTAGACAACCAACTCAATCGTCCTTATCCCACCTTGTCCTCCTCCTCCAGGGATAACTCCTCATCTGAGCAGAGATCCAGAACAGAGTCAGAGTCACTGGCTCTGTCATAAACAAACTCGGGACGCCTGACTCTCTGGGAGTCTTGATGCTACAGATGAGCAGCCTGAAGCTGATCAAACTGCACAATACTGGAGAGTCCAGCTGGATCTGAAGTATGTCTGTCATGATTCCAGGCTGCAGATGGGTCCTGGACTCGTTCTTGATCCGTTTCATCCGACTGAATCCCCTCTCACACTCAGCAGTGGTCACACGGATGGTGATCAGTAGATCCACTAGCAGCAGAACGCTTGGGCAGGTAGTTGAGAAGAGGCCGTTGATCTGGGCCAAGGTCAGCGGCTGCCAATTCACTTCCGGCAGAGTTGGACCTTGAGTAGATGCCACTGCGGTTCGACATCAGCAGTTTCGGCCCCAGGTGTACCATGAAGTTCTCTTTGGCTGGCCATGATCGGAGGTTGAACAGACCTGATGCATTCACGACCACTTCACATGCATCGACAAAGCGCTTTTCCATGGCTGCCAACAAACGGCAGCAGTCGGGCTGGTTCAAAGCCTGGTCCGTGAGCTGTCAGTGTTACGCAATGATGGAGATCTCCTGCTGGTTCAAGCCTGGTCCGTGAGCTGTGAGTGTGACGCTATGATGGAGATCTTCTGCTGGTTCGAAGTCTGGACCTCGAGCTGTGTGTGTGACCCATATATTAATTAAATAAAGCATTTTTTAATCGATATATATATATATATACACACACAGCTCGAGGTCCAGACTTCGAACCAGCAGGATATCTCCATCATGGCATCACACTGACACTGTATAGCAAGACGCATTGGATTAATTAAATAAAGCATTTTTAATCGATATATATATATATATATATATATATATATATATATATATCGATTAAAAATGCTTTATTTATATATATATATATATATATATATGCTGTATATAAGACGCAATGGGTTAATTAAATAATATATATATATATATATATATATATATATATATATATATATATATATATATATATATATATATATATATATATATATATATATATATTATATTGAGGCAGCAGGCGATCTCCATCATGGCGTCACACACACAGCTCGAGGTCCAGACTTCGAACCAGCAGGAGATCTCCATCATGGCGTCACACACACAGCTCGAGGTCCAGACTTCGAACCAGCAGGAGATCTCCATCATGGCTTCACACACACAGCTCGAGGTCCAGACTTCGAACCAGCAGGAGATCTCCATCATGGCTTCACACACGTAGCTCGAGGTCCAGACTTCGAACCAGCAGGAGATCTCCATCATTGCGTAACACTGACAGCTCACTGACCAGGCTTTGAACCAGCCCGACTGCTGCCGTTTGTTGGCAGCCATGGAAAAGCGCTTTGTCGATGCATGTGAAGTGGTCGTGAATGCATCAGGTCTGTTCAACCTCCGATCATGGCCAGCCAAAGAGAACTTCATGGTACCCCTTGAGCTAGCTTGGGGCCGAACCTGATGTCGACGCGTAGTGGCGTCTACTCAAGGTCCAACTCTGCCGGAAGTCGAATTGGCAGCCGCTGACCTGGGCCAAGATCAACGGCCTCTTCTCAACTACCTGCCCAAGCGTTCTGCTGCTAGTGGATCTACTGATCACCATCCATATGGCCACTGCTGAGTGTGAGAGGGGATTCAGTCGGATGAAACGGATCAAGAACGAGTCCAGGACCCATCTGCAGCCTGGAATCATGACAGACATACTTCGGATCCAGCTGGACTCTCCTGTATTGTGCAGTTTGATCCGCTTGAGGCTGCTCATCTGTAGCATCAAGACTCCCAGAGAGTCAGGCGTCCCGAGTTTGTTTATGACAGAGCCATTGACTCTGACCTGGATCTCTGCTCAGATGAGGAGTTATCCCTGCAGAAGGAGGACAAGGTGGGATAAGGACGATTGAGTTGGTTGTCTGAGCAGGTGACACCCAAAGAGCCAACAGGTATCCACAACAACTCACAGAGCAGAGAGACTCCTGTGGAAGTGAGGACGCATGACAAACATAGTGATGTTTTTTTTAATTTAACTCAGCGTGATGCTTTATTTTAATTCTGCGAATATTTTATATTAGTAACATTGTTTTTACTTATAGTATTACTGTGTGTCAAAGATAAATGCAATAAAAATAACGTGTTCGTGCATTATTCTGTTTTCCGAGTTTCATGTAACAAAGTTACCTTCAATTCACTAAACCTGGTACGGACCATCAGACATTTGGCACGACCACCAGCTTTCCAGAGCTGGTGGTCCTGTGGTGCACTGCCCAGAAAAGTTAATTTCTACCCCTTTAAAATATTAACAACGAGACCACGCCTCTGCGGCCAGATTCTCTTCTCGGCGGATTCACGAAGCCGAGCGAGAGTCGGATAAGCGGAACTATTTTGATCCATAAAAAGTTGCCATAGAAAACCGGAAGTGATCGAGGAGATGCAAAAATGCAAGTAAGGACGTCGACATAAAGCCGTAGTAAATTAGTCGAGTTAAGTAAATGATTACTTAATGTCCTCTTTACCAGATGATTCATATATAAAAATATATATATATATATATATATATATATATATATATATATATATATATATATATATATATATATATATATATATATATATATATAGAATATGTTTCAGATGTTCGCATGCAAACTGAAAGAATATAACTTTGTGTGTATGTGTGCGTGCGTGCGTGCGTGCGTGCGTGCGTGCGTGCGTGCGTGCGTGCGTGCGGTTAGTGAGTGGTTCGTGTGCGTTTGCGTGCGTGTGTCTTATGATAAAACTGAGTCTGAACTAATGACAATAACACGTGGAGTTCCGCAAGGATCAATACTTGGTCCACTTCTTTTCATTTTATACATAAATGACATTGTTAAAACATCAAGTGTATTCAACATTTTATTTGCAGATGACATGTTTCACCCACATAAAAGGTTTAATACGCTTATAGAAGAAGTCAATGTATAACTTAGCAAAGCATCAGCATGATTTCATTGTAATAAACTGTCATTAAACAGCAATAAAACAAATTTTATAATTTTTACTTCTCACAAAAAATATATAAAACAGGTTGCTATGCTCAAGATGTTAAACCTCATGCTGAGTGTAACACAACGGATGTATTGAACGTGTTTTAATATATACCGAAGTGGTGAATAAGAACATACAAGAGTGCGCGTTACAGAGTCGCGGTAAAGCGATAATGGCCTCGCTGTGTCGACTGAAAAGTCACGGGAGGTCTCGTTACCTAAAGGGAGACTACACCAATTCCCTCCTCTTTTGTTAGTCTGAAAACCCTTGGAGGACTTAGAGTCGAAGTTTGCTAGGAGGTACTCGTTGACGCTTACTACGTCGCGGTTCGTTGCGACACGACGACGGGATGTCGTCTCTTTCAGTGTGACCTGTGTCGCTACCTTCAGGTTCAACATTGTTGTCGACGCGAAGATAGTTCTCCTCAGACTTCATGAAGCGGCGGTTGCGCCAATACACACGACCACTTGGCAATTTCACATGATAGTCGCGGTGTCGGCCAATCCCAATAATCACGCCTACTCTATCCCACTTTTTAGTAATGGGATTTTGCAATCTGACTTGTGTACCAATACGTAGTTGCGGTAGAGGACGAGACCGCCTGTTGTAGCGTTCTTCGTTTCGAGCGTGTGCTTGTCTACATCTAGCGTCCTGCTCATCCGCCGTTTTTTGCCACTTGCTTGCAAACGATTGCCGGTATGCAGGTACTACTGATCGCAATGGATGTCCGAAGAGAATTTGTGTGGCAGGAGTATTGCGATATTCTAGGAGTCCTCGCTGGAAATTCTCGTCGTCTAGCTCTCCTTACACGGTTGTTGTTGCAATGAGTTTTTTCATTGCTTTTACAGCTGCTTCAGCATGTCCGTTAGATTGGTGGTAATGTGGTGTGGATGGTGCAGCACTAACACCCCAGCGTTTCAAGAACTGGTTAAACTGACGAGAAGCGAATTGAGGACCGCCATCAGATCTAAATCGCACCGGGACTCCGAGCTCCACAAATGCTCGTCGACATGCATAGATGGTGTGGCGAGATGTAGTTGTCCCCTTTGGGAAATGAAAGACTACAGGCCACCCTGAAAGTCGATCCACATATACGAGAAAATCTCGTCCTGCGTAGTGGAAGAAGTCTGCTGATACATCTTCAAACACTCTCTTTGGTAAAGGTTCCGATCGCAGTGGCTCGCGTTGCTGAGAGGGTCGGTGTTCTTGGTACTTATTGCAACTTGCCACTGTCGTAGCGATGTCATTACTAATGCCGGGTCGATAAACGTTTTGCCGCGCCCGGCGTTTCGTTCTATCAGTTCCTTGGCGAGAGTCGTGGAGACGTGCTAGGACTTCACGTCGAGCTGACTTGGGCACGATAATGCGAGGTCCATATAGGACTATCCCATCATCTATAGACAGCTCGTTTCTGATGTTCCAAAATGGTGTGACACTAGCGTCAGCTCTGTCTCTTGAAGACGGGAAGCCATTCTGGACGTTGTCGATTAGAGCCTTGTAGTTTTCATCATACAGGGCGACTGTTCGAAGTCGATCTAGTATCGGGTCACACAGATGCTCTTGCTGATCTTCTTGATCGTCTTCGTGTACCATTCTGGAGGAATTTATGGTGACCGCGTGAACATGGTGCTCGACTTCTTCTTCTGCTTCCTGATCATCCCGTGATGGATCAGAAACAGGTGCACGTGACAGAGCATCCGGGATACAATGATATTTGCCCTTTATCCAGCGTGTCGTAAACGAGAAGAGTGACGTCTTTTCTTTGAGACGTTGAAGACGCGTGTTGTCAATATCGTCAAGGCGATGGCGATCAAGAATTGTCACCAGTGGTTTGTGATCGACGACCAACTCGAAATGTGACAATCCGAGTAGTTGAATACGGCACTTCTTCAATGCCCAAGTGGCTGCCAGTAGCTCTAATTCCACCATGGCATAGCGACTTTCCGTGTCTGTGAGAAAGCGTGATCTGCACTGGATGAGTCGCCATTTATCCGCATGTTGTTGCAAGAGAGCATAGCCAAGACCTTTGCGTCGTGATGCTTCTGTGTGTAGCGCCGTTGGCTTTGGTGGATGGAAGTGCGCTAGTGTAGGTGCATATATAAGCGCTTTCTTGGTAACTTGAAAGGCTGTTGTGTGTGCTTCAGTCCATCGGAACTCGTTCTTGCTCTTCAGTAGCTCACCCAATGGATCAGCGGTTGTACTGACTTCCGTCGTGAAGTCACCAAGCTAATTGATAATACCCATAAAAGATCGTAGTTCTGTCAAGAAGGTTGGTGTAGGAAATTCGGCAATTGCTTTCAACTTCTCCGGATCAGTGTTGACGCCTTCTGCGTTGATCTTGAAGCCAACGTAATTTACCTCATTCTCCGCGAACTTGAACTTGTCGGGGTTCAGTGTAATGCCGTGCTCTCTACAACGGAGCAACAGTGAGCGAACTATTTCGACGTGCTGCTCAAAGTTTTCGTCGTGCACAATGACATCATCCATGACTTTTTCGACGTTGCTTAAGGGGACACACGCTGCGGGATTTCTGATTTTTTTTAATGATTTTTAGTGACATTACGTTTTCAGCGTATTTCACTACTAAAACATCTTATCTTTAACTTCTAATTCAAAAAAGTTCATATTGATGTGTCTATATGTGAATAAAATGCTTTATTTGATCACCAGTGTTGCCGAGAGTTCCTTTGTCTTGTTAACAAATGCAGAAATTATGCGTATTTCACTCCTTAGTTACCGGTACTTTGCCTTACTGGAGGCTGCCATGTTGGATATCTAAATTTAGCTCTTTCTCCCGGCTACAAGGCAGGCTTATGTCCAGCGGTAAATACTCATTCATTAGTATGCAGCCAATCGGCGTTAGAACGCGAGCTGTATCGGTACGAAAATTTCCTTATATGGCACAATGCTCCGCAGATCCGCACCCTCTCGATTCTGACTGGCTAATGACCGACCTTCGACCTCTTCGGCGTAACAACAGAGTGATTCAGTATGGCGACCGTTGTTTTTCCTCAGTGATTTTCTCAGTTATTAGTACGCGATTTATAGTCAAGATGCCACGGGATCGTGGAGTAAAACAGTCTACGACGAAATCGTATGGGACGAGGAAGCGAACTCGGCTAGCACATATGAAATATGCGCGAGAACAGCGGCAAAAATCGACGAACATCGCCGGCGATATTGCCGTGGCTAGCGGCAGCGGCACTGCCTCGAGTGGCAGCGTGGTCGTCGTGGAAGGTGGCGTCGCTGAACCTGGCGAAATAGACGTTTGTGCTGGAGCTGACGATCACGTTTCCGTTAGCGAACCCTCGATGGCGTCCTCGTCACAGACAGATGAGCCAGATGTTGCCGATGACGGCGAACCTCGACAACCCGTGACAGACGACAGTTGTATCTTTGTTCAAGTGTCCTCGTTGAAGAAACACGTGGAGAACCTTCCGTGCCCAGTTTGCTAGGGAGACTTGACAGTTGTTGTCATCGACAAAAGCAAGGGCCCTGTCGTTGGATTCCGCACTGAGTGCACCACTTGTGGACATGTCTGGAGTGAGAAACTGTCTTCAGGCAGGATTGGTAATCGTGGCAGTCAGTCTGCATTTGCCACAATGAGGAGAAATGTGGCAGGCACCATGGACTGTGGTGTTGGATTTTCTGGGCTACGACGGATTTATTGGTGGCTGGATTCACCCTGCATCCACCAGAAGACATATGCCAGACACCAGAAACAGGTAGCTGTAGCAGTTGTGGACACAGTGACCAATTGTCTCAACGATGCTGCTGTTTGCGTGAGGCAAGCATATGCTGAGCTGTCTGGTATCCCTCCAGAGGATGTGAGAGACATCAACGTGTCGTACGACGCATCGTGGATGACACGAGGGCACCAGTCCTACTATAGCATTGGCAGTGTGATTGACTTGATCACCTGCCTTGTGATCGACTACACTGTACTGAGCCTGTACTGCCACGGCTGCACCACTGTGGGGGACCACATGGACAAAAACACCGACGACTACCGAACATGGAAGGCAAACCATGTTTGCAACAAAAACTTTGAGGGCACCGCCGGTGCAATGGATTCTGAGATTGCATAGATCTTGAGGCGCCGCTCAGAGCAGAAACACGGCTTCTGCTACGTCACTGTGCTGTCAGATGGTGACGCGAAGACGTACAACCACTTGGTGTCCTTCAATGTCTACGGAGATGACTGCCAGGTCACGAAAGAAGAGTGCGTAAATCACGTGTCGAAGAGGATGGGCACTGATTGTAGGAAAGTTGCAGCCGGCAGCCGAGGGTCGGCAGGAAGGCGTCGTCACTGGTGGAAGGGGCCACGGAAAGCTGACAGCTGCTGCGATCACAAAACTGACGAAGTACTATGGTAATGCCATACGTAGCCTCCCAGGTGATCTGGACGGCACGAGAACTGCAGTGTTTGCCACATTCCTCCATGCGCTGTCAACTGATGACGACCCACACCACGATCGCGCCCAGCTGGGATTTCAAGCTGGTGCTTCTATCAGCGTGCATTTGCAAAGGGTGAACGACCAGGGCCGCGTGAGGACAACGTTGGCACACCACTGTAACGGGAAGTCGGTCGCTTCGTGAAACCAGTCTACGTGCGTCTTGGTGATGAGAACCTCCTCCGTCGCTGCCTCAGAGTGAAGACGCAGAACCCAAACGAAAGTCTGCATTCGGTCATCTGGCGGAAGTGCCTGAAGACGGACTTCCTCGGGAAACTGCGTGTTGAGGCTGGCGCTGCCATCGCCGTCAGTCTTCTCTGTTCCCAACCAGGGAACAGAGAAGACTGTGGCAGACACAACAGCTGCCCTGGGGTTTCAGCTTGGTGAAGCCCAAGTGAAGCTGACACGTTCGAAGGACCGAGAAAGAACTGTAATGCTGCAAAGAAAGGCTGACGCGCAAGAGAAGAAGAATCGTGAACGTCGACGTCTTCACGGGATTCGCCAGTAAGATAAGTTTACGCAAGCTGAAGGTGGACCATGCTGTGCCTCCGGAGAGTTTTAGGGACTCGTGAAAAAACAAAAAAACAACACACAAAAAACGGCTCTTTTCAGAGCCAACCACTCTTGGAGAAGAGCTTGCTATATCATCAGATTATATTGCATATTTTTCCAAAAGGTGTATTTCAAACATATGAATAATAAAAAAGGTGTATGTACACATTTGAATAGTCAAAAACCACCTGAATAGTAAAAAAGTGTATACAGATAAACACAAAAGTTTGTTTTGCTGTTTTCTCAGAATTCTGTTTTTATTCAATACATAAATTTCATGCGGATCCCGAGAGAAAACCGTAAGACATATCTACTCCAAATTTGAAATACAAATACTCCAAGACATGCACTACAAGTCAAGAGGGAATTTGTATATCTATCCATGTTTCGATTTTACCTCCCTGCACATTCATGCGCCCTATCTAAATAATCGGAACATTTATCTAGTTTTCAAAAAACATTTCTGACATATACTGTTTGGAGAGTAAAAATTCCTCTTGACAGTTTGTAGGTACATGCATTTACAATACATGTAGCATGTTTTGAATGTTGTAGCAATGTGTATTGTTTTGAGAATTTGCATGAAAATGGGTCCCCCCCAAAATGGCTGCCATTTCCATGGCACCCATCTCTCAAAAAAAAAAACCTGTTGTACCTACCTTGACCCACAAAGATCATTTCCACCAAGTTTCAGTTCTCGAACATTAAAAAAAACATCCGCCGCAGCCTCTGTCTCCGGCGATGGCTATGTCGCCGCGTCTGCAATATTCATCACCGGTTGAGGACAGTCCCATGGGACATTCAGGCGCGAGGGGTATCTGCCAATACCCTTGTTTTGCGTCAAGTGTCGTGAAGTATTTTGTCCCAGGTTTGATGTTGGAGACAGCCTCTTTCGGTGTCTTCGTAGGATGAATTGGTCGACGAACGAATTCATTGAGACGTGTGAGGTCCACACAAAGACGTATGCCCCCTCGTGGTTTTGGCACTATCACAAGTGGGTGATACCATCTGGTGGGAACGTCTCCCAATGGCTTGACAATGCCTTGTCTTGGCATTTGGTCGAGATATTTGCTTTGACTTCATCACGCCATGCAAAAGGGATGTAGAGAGTGGTGGATATTGCAAAAGTCTCAACGTTTTCGTTCACCTAACATTGTCTTCAGTTGGTCGTTTGTGTCGAACACGTCTTTGAATTCCTCAAGTAAGTCATAACGCTTGCGTGTTCGCCCGCCGGATGTCTCGTTTTCTGTAGCATCCTTTCCTGACGATTTTGTTACACTTGACCGTGTTATGGCACGAATTGGTTTGGGGTAATCATTCGGCACGATTCCCAACTAACGGCAAACATACCAAGCCAGCAGAAGTAATTTTTGCTCTTTGCAAATAAGAACCGTCTCTTTCATAGATTTGTCCGCTGCATGAATGTGAAGGTCTACTGTGCCAACGCATTCCAATGATGTACCATTAGCAGCAGTAATTGTGTCCTCATGAGGGCGACATGTGTTTCCAATGTCTAATCCTATTTGTTTTAGGACATCAAGCCCTGCAACAGTGGCTTTGGCCCCTGTGTCTGGTGTTGCCTATACTGTTGTGATGAAGCTGTCATCAGCATTATGGTGAAGATGTACCTTGATGCGTGGAGCACGACGGTGTTTTTTCTTTCCCAGAATGTCCAGCACGCGAATCTGACTCATTGTGGTTGACATATTTTTGTTTTGACGGAAACACGTAGCCCAATGACCCATTTTTTTTCAGATTGAACACTCACTGCGTCGTGCAGGACATTCATCACGCGTTTTATGAGCCGATTTGCCACAATAACCACATATGTGGTTGTGTTTTGAAGTGGTGGTATTTCTAGTTTTACCACGTTGCCATGTTTTCTTGCCAACTTTGTCTATTTTCGTGTGGCCTTGGTCATTGTTCGCAAGTGTAGCTGCATCATTCCTGGCTGATTCATCACTCCTGCAGACATCAAATGTTGTCTGCAGAGAAGGGGGAGGTGTGTATGTTAACAACTTTCGTCTTGTTTCTGGATCACGAATTCCCGACATAATTCGCGTGGTAAGACGATCGTCTATGCCAGTGTTCGGCAACCTTTTTGAACGGAGGGCCAAATTAGTGACTTGGAATAGGTCAGTGGGCCACATATACACGCACGCACGCACGCACGCACGCACATGCAAACACGCACGTAAGGATATTATCATTCTTGTAACACGTACAATATATATATATATATATATATATATATATATATATATATATATATATATATATATATATATATATATATATATATATATATATATATATATATATATATATATATATATATACATATATATATATATATATATATATATATATATACATATATATATATATATATATACATATATATATATATATACATGACGTCTGATGCTAGAGATGTTGCTGCGCCACCAAGTGTCCCACATCTGGCTGCAGACTTGACACTGCGAACCTCAGCATGTCATCCAAATGTCCATCTGTTAGATGCGTTCATGGCTTGCATTATACGAAGTTCATCTTATAATAATAATAAAATTACTTCTTTGGCGCCAATATCCTCGGAAAATCCAAGCTCAGTGGCGCAACAAAACCAAAGGATTAGGCATTTTTGTTACCATTTACAATGCAAAAAGTCGTCAACCGATGGATGGAGGTGCCAAGAAACTAAGGAGGATAAGCAATTTTGATAAGATAGGTTTTCATATTTCGGCGAAATGAAGCTATATTTCTTGCTGATTTTACGCTGTCGGGGAGTGAATTCCACAGAGTTGGTGCGGCAAAAAAGAAAGAAAGATCGAGTTCCAGCATTTGTCTTAACTCTGGGAACAGAAAGTAAACCAGAACCAGACGACCGAAGCTGTCTGGGTTGTCTTGCTGGAGTGAGCATTGAATGCAAATATGCAGGTTGTTTGGTTGAAAGGGCTTGGTAGGTAATTGTACAGATCTTAAAAATAATGCGATATCGCACAGGGAGCCAATGCAATGATTTTAGAAGTAGCAGTGAGCGAGAGAAACGAGGAGATCGTGTAACTACCATAGCCAGACAATTTTGGACACGTTGAAGTTTTTTTTCACTCCCTGTTGCGAGCCCTGATAGTTGTCAATCGGTCATCGAACTCCCGTCTCAGCAGCTCAATGAATGCTACGAAGGCCTACAAGTTCGGAGTGGCTGGTTTGTTTTCTATGGGTGTCGGGAAGTAATTTGCATCCCGCAGTTGTGTCTCCCACAATCGAAACCTGGTCTCGAAAGTGGAGACAAACTGGCAGAGTTCATTGATTAGTTGTTCTCTTCTCTGGAGTTTGGCGTTCAGCAGACTGAGGTGCTCCGTGACGTAGACTAAAATGCAAAATCGCACATCCATAAGGGATCAGTGAATGACGGTACTTCTGCCCCCTTCTTCTCCACGAATACGCTAATCTCATGTCTCAGCTCGTACACATGGCACAGCATGGCAACCC
>BSQZ01000044.1:3682500-3805000 GCA_033239005.1 Lamellibrachia satsuma | reverse complement strand
GCACTCCACCACTACCACCACAGGATAACTATACAATTGGTTAAGGGGTTGATGCGTACAGACGCCACTGGTTATGTGACGCTGTTTTGTAACAACCGATCGAATGCTTTGTGAAAGCGTATTTCGAGAATCGATCAGCTATGACCGGAAATAGCCAAACCTGCCACTCAGTATATAGAACAAAGAACTAGTTATATTCGTATCGCTTTAGAGGACCAAAATGCGACTCCAGACACAGAACGTCGAAACGCATGGCTGTTTGGCCATATGTCATGTCATGTATTATCCATATGGCTTATGCAATGTCGACTTGTCTTGCCCGTATCTAAAGGTGTCAACGAGGTTGCGCGATTCGATTCGATAATGACAAAGCACTTGAAATCTTGTAGGCCGTTAATAATTAGGAAGAGGTTAGATCAGTATTTTACTCCAGTTGTGCGTGAATACATGCCGTAATTCTTCTGGATACCATTTGGTGTTGATTTCTCTTAACATATGACATCATTTCACGACAGAAAAATAATTTATAATTGACTAGAAAGGGACAGGTCACTATAAATATTTTGCTTTTGGATTACCTTAAGCGTGAAGACATGGTGTGGTTCTTCTGGACGCCATTTCATGTTGATTTCCTTAAAGAAATGATATAAGTTTGGTGCAAAATTGTTTCAGGAAATTCAAAATTAACTATTGGATTAGTTTACCGAAGTCCAAACATAAACGAAGAGGACAACACAAAAATAAAAACGCTATAGAGGAAGTTAGTAAAGGGGAATGTATCATAATGGGAGATTTTAACCATGGACACATACAATGGAATTCTCTAGAGAGCACAGGGATTGAGGATCAACAATTTCTATGTTTAATCCAGGATAGCTTTCTTACTCAGCACGTACTAGAACCAACCAGGGGAGAAAATGTATTAGATATAGTTTTGTCATCACAAAAAGAATTAGTGGACAATGTAAAAATATTTGAACCATTAGGTAATAGTGACCATAATCAAATACACTTTGACATCAATGTAAAATCAGAAAGTAAAAATAAGAAAACGTACAAGAGAAACTTCCACAAAGGTAACTACAAAGATATGAGAAAATACTTAGCAAAGCTAGATTGGAATAACATGCCGATGAATAAGACCGCAATTGAATGTTGGAATATTCTAAAATATGAAATTGAGAGTATCATCGATAAATTTGTTCCCTTCCAAAAACAAGGAAAACGGTGTAGAAAGAAACACTTGTCAAAAGAGGCAATTAGAAAAATAATGCTAAAACAAACTATGTGGAGGGTTTATAGGCGTACCAGAAAGGAAGAAGACTATGCAAAATACAAAGAGGCACTTAATGCAGCTACAACTGAAATCAGACAATCTAAAAGAAGCTATGAGCAAAAACTGGCATGTAACATAAAAAATGACAGCAAGAGTTTTTATGCATATGTCAGGAGTAAACAAAACGTACAAGACAAGGTTGGACCTCTAGAAGACAGTGCTGGAAATATAATATCACAGGGGTTTTTAATGGCGGAATACCTTAATGGTTACTTCAGTTCAGTGTTTACCAAAGAAGATATTAGTTCATTACCAGTTGCTGATGCTAAATTTCAGGGGGCTAAATCTGACTATTTAGGACCGTTAGTTGTAACTCCAGAATTGGTAGCTAAGAAAATAAAGGCAATGAAGGATAACAAATCACCGGGAGTGGATGGGATTCCTCCGAAATTACTAATGGAAACAGTAGATCAAATCAGTATACCACTTGCAAGAGTATTCAACTTGTCATTAACAGAGGGAGTTGTTCCGTTGGAATGGAAAGAAGCAAACATCATACCATTATTTTAAAAGGGTTCGAGAAATAAGTCAGAGAATTACAGACCAGTGAGTTTAACGTCAGTGATTTGTAAATTATTAGAAAGGTTAATTAAAGACCATATGGTGGACTTCCTCGTTAAGCATAAATTATTAAATTCATCTCAACATGGATTCCTTAAAGCGAGGTCATGCTTAACAAATATGTTATGTTTTTTGGAAGAAATCACTAAGTGGATAGACGTTGGATCGCCAGTAGATATTATCTACTTAGATTTTCAGAAAGCTTTTGACAAAGTGCCACATCAAAGATTACTACTTAAATTAAAAGCCCATGGTATCGGGGATAGCATAACTGACTGGACAGAACCATGGCTGACTGACAGAAGACAACGAGTTATAGTAGATGGAGAAGTTTCAAATTGGAAATCGGTTTTGAGTGGGGTACCTCAAGGATCAGTATTAGGACCTATATTATTCTTAATTAATATCAATGACTTGGACGACAGTATAACAAGTAACGTACTGAAATTTGCGGATGACACAAAACTGTTTAGAAAGGTTAATACTGATGGTGATAAACAACATTTACAAAACGATCTAGACAGATTAGTGAAATGGTCTGAGAAATGGCAGATGCTGTTCAATTTTGGGAAATGTAAATGCCTACATACAGGACATGGGAAGTTGAATGTAAACTATAAAATGGGAGATACTGTTCTGGGTACTACTGTAAAAGAAAAGGACTTAGGAGTTACAATAAGCGCTGATATGAAAGTTTCAGAGCAGTGTGGTATTGCAGCTTCAAAGGGTAATCAAATTCTTGGATTGATTAGAAGAAACATAACATACAAGGGAAAAAAGTTAATTATACCCCTTTATAAAGCAATAGTTAGACCTCGTTTAGAATACTGTATACAAGCATGGAGACCATATCGTAAGAAGGATATAGATACGCTTGAACGCATACAAAGGAGAGCAACTAAAATGATTCCAGAACTTAGAGACCTTAGTTATGAAGAACGCCTGAAAGAATGTGGTTTAACAACTCTAGAGACAAGGAGGTTAAGAGGAGATCAGATTGAAGTTTTTAAGATATTGAATGGGTATGAAAATATTGATAGAAATATGTTTTTCTCGCTCAAGAAGGATAGCAGAACTAGAGGACATGAGGTAAAATTAGTAAAGGATCAATGTAGATTGGACATCAGGAAACACTCGTTCTCACAGAGGACAATAAATGAATGGAACAAATTGTCTACAGATTGTGTAACTGCTAGCAGCGTGAATATGTTTAAAAACAAGGTTGACACATATCTCAGGAGGGTGGGTTATAAGTAGGTGAACATTGTTGGACTCTCGATAAGCCAATGGCTTCCTTGTCCACTTGCCATCTGGGCCTTTGGCTTGGATGGCAAATCTTGTTAAATCTTGTTAAACTGATTTCCTGGCGAAACCATTCCTACACGCTATGTAGTCGTGCATGCCTTCTTGTTAAAACAAAATACCCATTAAGATAAAACTTTAACACTAACCAAATTAAGTTGTTTTTCTTGTGACATTTTTCATTGTGACATCCATCTCTCAATCTATTTTGGTTAAATTTGGTTAAATTTAGAACTCAGTACCTGCACCAAAAGGGATATGCACAATTTCTCACGATCACGCGGAGTACCAGTGGATGTACCAGCAGCAAAACAAAACATGTTGTTGGGTTACAATCATATATGTTTGTGTCTAAGTAACGGTCAAATTTGTACTTCTAAAAATCAAATATATTAATATTGATTCTGTCGTCAAATTATATCATTTCTTTAAGGAAATCAACATGAAATGGCGTCCAGAAGAACCACACCATGTCTTCAAGCTTAAGGTAATCCAAAAGCAAAATATTTATGGTGACCTGTCCCTTTCTAGTCAATTATAAATTATTTTTCTGTCGTGAAATGATGTCATATGTTCAGAGAAATCAACACAATATGGTATCCAGAAGAATTACGGCATGTATTCACGCACAACTGGAGTAAAATACTGATCTAACCTCTTCCTAATTATTAACGGCCTACAAGATTTCAGGTGCTTTGTCATTATCGAATCGAATCGCGCAACCTCGTTGACACCTTTAAATACGAGCACGACAAGTCGACATTGCATAAGCCATATGGATAATACATGACATGACATATGGCCAAACAGCCATGCGTTTCGACGTTCTGTGTCTGGAGTCGCATTCTGGTCCTCTAAAGCGATACGAATATAACTAGTTCTTTGTTCTATATACTGAGTGGCAGGTTTGGCTATTTCCGGTCATAGCTGATCGATTCTCGAAATACGCTTTCACAAAGCATTCGATCGGTTGTTACAAAACAGCGTCACATAACCAGTGGCGTCTGTACGCATCAACCCCTTAACCAATTGTATAGTTATTCTGTGGTGGTAGTGGTGGAGTGCTGTTCGATCAATTGTTTATCGATGGTATTATCTCTTATAAACCCCAAGAGTCTAATTTACCTAATCAATGATGAGTGTACGACCCACGCGGATTTCCGAAGACTGATCGCTATAACATCGCATCCCGTTTCACCGACACGTAGACGCGCGCAACACATCAACCATGGAAACGCATTGCACAGAACAGACACACACTGCATAAGTTAGTCTCTTTACGGCATAGAGTTACACCATTAATCATTTCCCGCAGACTTTATCTGAAAATTGCAACATCTCACCCGGGTCTCCACTACATGAATTTTAGTTATCGTTGTACCCCTACATGTATCATTATACCCCTAGATGTATATTTACACCCCTACATGTATCATTATACCCCTAGATGTATCTTTACACCCCTACATGTATCATTATACCCCTAGATGTATCTTTACACCCCTACATGTATCATTATACCCCTAGATGTATCTTTACACCCCTACATGTATCATTATACCCCTAGATGTATCTTTACACCCCTACATGTATCATTATACCCCTAGATGTATCTTTACACCCCTACATGTATCATTATACCCCTAGATGTATCTTTACACCCCTACATGTATCATTATACCCCTAGATGTATCTTTACACCCCTACATGTATCATTATACCCCTAGATGTATCTTTACACCCCTACGTATGGAAGCCTGTATTTTGATTACGTATAAATGCACAATTCCGTACGAATGAACGAGTAATTCCGTACGATTCCGTCATTTTAGAGCAGTTACATGTGACATATTTAAGAACTATGTAAGGAAACCTCACTGCACCGCACGTGTTAATATATAAAACAAGCAGAATGAAACCATTACAGTATGACTTGAGACCATCGTTTTATTTCAACATGTTGCTTACTTAAGCTTACAAAGGTCCGAATATTAATAAAAAAACAAGAAACATAAGACAGAGTAGCAACGGGAATATTCATCAACAACATTTTGAACTATCAGATGCAGTAATAAATTACAATAAAATGTTGGGGTTACTTAAATTATCCAGGGAAAATTTCATATTTTAGATTCAGTGATTCCGAACAAATGCCTTTCGTAAAATGCATCCAACATTAAAACTATACCTATAACTATATAACTATAACTATAACTCCGGTCATAAGAGATGAAAGAAACACTTTTCCACCTGTATATGTATACGTAAATATGTCTGAGAAGACGCTGATTTTTGTTTTACAAATAATGTTACTATGTCGTGTCTCTAAAACGTGACATCCTTAAAATGGACAAAATATTTAAACCCGTTCAAAAAAATAAACAATCATCGAAATAATTGTTTTTGTTGTTGATTCATACGAACAAATGTAATGTTCAGTGATATGAAATGTTACACCATTGGTACATGTCAGTACAATATATGCATTGACGGTGCATAGCAATGTCCAGTGTATGAATTTCTACGGAATCAAGCCTTTTGCTCATACAACTTCAACAAGCTCTCAAAGCAAACGTTTTTGGAATTAAGTTGCCCAAATTGTTTTTTGATTCCCTCAATATACCCTTTGTAAATCATTCAAATTTAAATTATATAAATGTGTTTGAATTTTTGCCCCCCTCAGACACCCGAATGTCGCAATTTCGAGGGATTCGACTATATGAATATATAGTTCGACCACATTTCGTGGAATTCGACCATATATATATAATATATATATATATATATATATATATATATATATATATATATATATATATATATATATATATATATATATATTTATATATATATATAGTGGCATAGATAGAAGTTTGGATTCACGCATTCGAGTAAATGAAGTCTCTATCCTGTATATATATATATATATATATATATATATATATATATATATATATATATATATATATATATATATATATATATATATATATATATATACATATACATACATACATATATTTACTCGAATACGTGAATCCAAACGTCTCTGCCACACGTCAAGCGTTGATTGACAGGTGTTTATTACGTCGTCATGTGATCTCGTTGCTGCGACAAATACACCACACATACGCTCAGTGGTCGAGGGACCGGCACTCCCACTTACAAGCTGCCCCACACGTCATTCAGTCAGTGGTGCTGACATTGTGTAGGTGTGTCCGGGGGCCATTGGGATAGTTCAGACATTGTGTACGTGTGACCGGGGCCCATGGGGTTAGTTCAGACATTGTGTACGTGTGTCCGCGGCCCATGGGATTAGTTCCTACATTGTGTAGGTGTGTCCGGGGGCTAATGGGGTTTGTTCAAACATTGTGTACGTGTGTCCGGGGCCCATGTGGATAGTTCGTACATTGTATAGGTGTTTCCGGGGGTTCATGGGGTTAGTTCAAACATTGTGTACGTGTGTCCGGGGCCCATTGGGATAGTTCGTACATTGTGTAGGTGTGTCCGGGGGCCTATGGGGATAGTTCGTACATTGTGTAGGTGTTTCCGGGGGCTAATGGGGTTAGTTCAAACATTGTGTAGGTGTTTCCGGGGGCTAATGGGGGTAGTTAGTACATTGTGTAGGTGTGTCCTCCACGTCAGAATAAGATGCATATGGACATTTTCACCAGCGAGAGAGAATAGGTCCAAGCCAAGTTCAACACATATTGGGCATAATTAGAATTTAACTTTTCGCATGGAGGAAGCCTGTATTTTGAACACGTAAAAATGCAGGATTCCGTACGAATAAACGCGTCATTCCGTACAATTCCGTGATTTTAGAGCATCTGACATATCTAAGAACTATGTGAGGAAACCTCACTGCACCGCTCGTTTTAATATAAAAGAAGCAGAATGAAACCATTGAGGCCATCGTTTTATTTCAACATGTTGTTTACTTAAGCTTTGAACTATCAGATGCAGTAATAAATAACAATAAAATGTTGGGGTTATTTAAATTATCCAGGGAAAATTTCATCTTTTAGATTCAATGATTCCGTACAAATGTTTTTCGTAAAATGTATCCAAAATAAAATTTAATTAAATGTGGCGTATTTAGGAAGTTTTGGAAGGAGGTGCAAACTAAATCACCTATTAATTTGCCACGCTATCATGTACTGGCACAACAGGTTATTCACGATTTTTTTATCTGACAGCCAAAGGGGCCATGACCCAATGCCGTCCACTTCAACGCGATGGCGTGATAGGGCTTATTTGTTGCGTAAATGACCGATCCAGAATCAGACTCCTAATTATGAGCGTCACTTTGGATTCACTTATTCGAGTAAATGAAGTCCCTGTCATATATATATATATATATATATATATATATATATATATATATATATATATATATATATATATATATATATATATATATATATATATATATATATATATATATATATATATATATATATAGGACAGGGACTTCATTTACTCGATATATATATATATATATATATATATATATATATAATACCATCACATAAAATTTGTGCTTGCTACTGACTCTGTGGACAGACTCTGTTGAGCAGTGCATGAAAGACTGGAAGCCATGGACGATTTATATAGGATAGAGACTTCATTTACCCGAATACGTGAATCCAAACTTCTCTGCCACACGTCAAACGTTGATTAACAGGTGTTTGTTACGTCGTCTTGTGATATCGTTGCTGCGACAAATACACTCCCAGTTACAAGCCGCCCAACACGTCATTCAGTCAGTGACGCTACTTTATTGATTATCTTTAGCGACTGCTCGCTATATCGTGTCGCTGGAAGAGCCGGAGCGTCAGTCGATCGACAAGTTGCTTTGGCGATTAGTCACCCGACTGCATCAGGGTTTATCCTGCGACACTGCGCGACATCACCGCTGAAGAGCAAAGATGCCACTGCGTCATCCGATCACGGCGGCCCGTCCCCGGCCTTTGCGACCCCCCTGGCTTCTGGTTCGAGTTCTCTTCCTCACGTTGGTCTGCTTCTGGGCTAACACAACCAGTTCAACAGAAGGTAAGACATTTACATTTGTGCTAATCGATTGTTATGCTCAAAATCTATCATCAAGGTTTTTATCCAAATTGTCACACTCGTCTTAATCACCATCATAGTCTGAAGCATCTAGGCATCCTTAGCTCCCCAGAGTATCCTGGAGTTGGATACGTACTCGGCAAAGTTCTGCAAGGAGAAGGATATTGTGCCTAGATGACCATGTGATTGGTCATGGAGTTTGCCCTATGTAGACTACAGGTCCTTTGTGTTTTTTCTTCTCGTTACATTGCCTTGTAATGTGGTCCTCTCGGCTGGAGTCGGCGGCGGAACGCCTCCACCGACTCGGCGAGGACAACATTGTCTGGTAGGGTGTTCCACGTCACAACTGTTCTTGGCAGAAAGGCGAACTTGCAAGCGTCTACCGTTGGGTTCAGTGTAATGACATGCCTGGAGTTCTGCCGTTGGTGCTCAGGGCGTGGCACAGGTCTATCCATCTGTTAACAACTTTAATGTTGCACAATGATTTCGAGATTGCCCAACCATTTCGTCTTTATGCGCCTCTGAGGGTTTTCGAAGATTTATAAACGATATAAGTTTTCCTCTTATTATTATTATTACTATTATTATTACTATTAATATTATTAGTATTAGTATTTATCACCGCCCTTAGTTGGTCAGTACAGAGGTGGTATCATGTGACAAGCTCAAATTTCGCGTGCCGCGAAAAGTTTCCTTTTCCTTTCTGTCGCTCCGGCACCGATAAAGACAAGATACGCCGTCCAACAATGTTGCGTCTAATAACAAAATGTAAATAGGGTCTGGTTTTAATTGTTTCTTATGCAAACAAAAAATAGCAAGCGAACTTTTAAATCAATACATCAAAGTTAATAAAAATACGAAAACCCCGAAAGAATGATATTGAGACTAGTGGCGTATTTAGGCAGGCTGTAAATTGGAAGGAGGTGCAAAGTAAACCACCCATTAATTTGCCACGCCATCTTGTAGTGGCGCAACAGATTATTCACGATTTTTCTTTATCTCACACCCAAAGGGCACGACCCAATACCCTCCACTTCACCGCCATGGCGTGACTATTATTATTAAAAGTGTCTTTCGCAGTCGCGAAAGCCAGCTTGCGCGAGCAACTGGCTCTTACGACAGCTTAGGGCCTACACCGGTTTTCTTCAACTGTTGTTAGGTATTTTGTTTTTAGCAGCATGCCGATCTGCTGCGATATCAATTAAGTCCGTCCGTTCGGAAATATGCGGACATTGCTTGGTTTGCGGGCGGCTGTTCGTCCAAGCGAATGACGTGGTCACCGCATGTCCTTCACAATATTATGTGCTTATTTGACGGCACCGACACCGGTGATACAATGTCATATTGCTTATCCTCTGTGGCCTGTGAATCCCGATGAGTGAGCGGAGCTGCTTGTGATGAAAGGCATCTAGTGTTTCCGTTTCTAACCCTGTCAGGCCCCACGCACCCGCGATGTACAGTAACACCGGAAGCACAAATGCATTATATAAACTCAGTCGGAGTTATTTGCTGACGTGTTGTCTTCGTAGCCAAAGAGACCACGTGGAACGGAAAGCAGTGATTGCAAGCATTTTTTCGGTGAGACAGGTCCTCAACGTTTCAGAGCACTTATTGCATCGAATGCACGTGATAAGGCGATGCCCAGTATTTCGATCACGTACTTGCGGCGAGCCATCGATGCTCCCGTATCACATCTGCTATTGAACGTCCGCGTCGAAACCCTCTTTGAGATGGCGAAAGGAAGTCATTCGCCTGGTCGGAGATCCAGTACAATGTGATGAGGGGTAACGTCAGCAGCATTATTGGTCTTAGGCTCTTCATAGGGCCAAGCGGTTTGCCGGGTTTCTGCAGTGCTATTAGTACCCTGTGCCTACTTCCAGTGGGTAATGTTTCTCTTCTTTGAACATGTCGGCTGGAATCAAGCCATATCCGCATACTCTGTTGTTGTTGTTGTTGCGCCTCACGAATGCAGTCTCTACTTCTTTGGCAGTAATCGGCGAGCCTTCAAACATGTCAACGCTGTGTTCTACTCCATCTTGGAATTGGTTTTCGAAGTGTTTCGCTACGATTGACGAAACTTTGTGTTTGTCCGCAATGACATGTTTAAACTCGTCGTGCACCGTCGACAGTGTTGTCGACGTTGTAGCAGGCGAACGGCTTTAAACATCTGCGGGCCGTCGTGTAAACATTCTATCTCTTTGGCCCGTTCGACCAGAAACGACGATTCGTTTTCCAGAGATCTTGCGCATTTCGTACAGAATCTTACTACGTTTTTTATGTAACTCCTGATGTGTCATCTCGTCCTTCGTATTTTCATTTCGTAACCGCAAATCTTCCTGCTCTCTGCTCTTATGTCGTCTGTGGAGAGGACTTATCCAGTCGAGCAAAATTATCAGAAACTGACTCTCGATATGCTTCGCGCACGTTGTCCCGATCGTTAAGACGCTTAACGACACATATCTCCAGTTTTGATTTTCTGCCAGCACCGAATGTTCCCTGTCTAGCTTGAATCTAGCGACCAGGATCCTATGGTCACTGTTAGTCTGTCTCCGTTGTACGATCGAGCGTCAGTCAACAGTTGCCAGTGGATCAGTTTACAGAGGTTATAGTCGATCTGGTTGTATTTTGGAATGACTCTACCAGAGGTCTTGTCTTTTCGATGTCCGGTCCATGTGGTTTCGTGTCGTGCGGCAAGCTGTGTGTTGTGTTGCATAGAAACAAGTTGAATGTTTCGCAGAAGTGGATTAATAATTCACCCGCCACTTGTCTACGTCCCCGTCCGTGGCTTCCGGTGCATCATTCACTATACTTGCTGACATTGTGTAGGTGTGTTCGGGGGATAGTTCGTTCATTAAAATGTTGTCAAATTTCCACCGATTGGCCCACGGTGTGGGGATATTTGACGTACAGATTACGTAACTCGGAACAACATAAGTTCTTAGTTACGTACAACTGATGGATCAATCATGTGACTTTTTGGTTAGCGACCTCAATCAATCAATCAACAATCACTCAGTCAATCAAGAACGTTTATTCAAATAAATTCAAGCAAAATCAGTTAGTAATACAATATAAACACACAACTTTTAAGATAAATGTTTGAAAGGAGTAACACAGAAGTGAAATATTTATGAAGTTGTGTTACTCCCTTACTGCAATGCACTTAAGAACATATTCATCACATCTAATAAACGGTTTCAAATTAATAAAGAACAGTCATGTATCATTTTGTATAATATTACGCTACTGTAATAATAATTTCGTGCCACCAGTATATCTACTTGGTATGAGAGATTTGAAGATATGAGAAAATACTTAGCAAAGCTTGATTGGAATAACATGATAAGACCGCAATTGAATGTTGGAATATTCTAAAATATGAAATTGAGAGTATCATCGATAAATTTGTTCCCTTCCAAAAACAAGGAAAACGGTGTAGAAAGAAACACTTGTCAAAAGAGGCTATTAGAAAAATAATGGTAAAACAAACTATGAGGAGGGTTTATAGGCGTACCAGAAAGGAAGAAGATTATACAAAATACAAAGAGGCACTTAATGCAGCTACAACTGAAATCAGACAATCTAAAAGAAGCTATGAGCAAAAACTAGCATGTAACATAAAAAATGACAGCAAGAGTTTTTATGCATATGTCAGGAGTAAACAAAACGTAAAAGACAAGGTTGGACCTCTAGAAGACAGTGCTGGAAATATAATATCACAGGGGTTTTTAATGGCGGAAGATCTAAATGGTTACTTCAGTTCAGCGTTTACCAAAGAAGATATTAGTTCATTACCAGTTGCTGATGCTAAATTTCAGGGGGCTAAATTTGACTATTTAGGTCCGATAGTTGTAACTCCAGAATTGGTAGCTAAGAAAATAAAGGCAATGAAGGATAACAAATCACCGGGAGTGGATGGGATTCCTCCAAAATTACTAATGGAAACAGTAGAACAAATCAGTATACTACTTGCAAGAGTATTCAACTTGTCATTAAAAGAGGGAGTTGTTCCGTTTGAATGGAAAGAAGCAAACATCATAACATTATTTAAAAAGGGTTCGAGAAATAAGTCAGAGAATTACAGACCAGTGAGTTTAACGTCAGTGATTTGTAAATTATTAGAAAGGTTAATTAAAGACAATATGATGGACTTCCTCGTTAAGCATAAATTATTAAATTCATCTCAACATGGATTCCTTAAAGCGAGGTCATGCTTAACAAATATGTTATGTTTTTTGGAAGAAATCACTAAGTGGATAGACGTGGGATCGCCAGTAGATATTATCTACTTAGATTTTCAGAAAGCTTTTGACAAAGTGCCACATCAAAGATTACTACTTAAATTAAAAGCCCATGGTATCGGGGATAGCATAACTGACTGGATAGAACAATGGCTGACTGACAGAAGACAACGAGTTGTAGTAGATACCTCAAGGATCAGTATTAGGACCCATATTATTCTTAATTTATATCAATGACTTGGACGACAGTATAACAAGTAACGTACTGAAATTTGCGGATGACACAAAACTGTTTAGAAAGGTTAATACTGATGGTGATAAACAACATTTACAGAACGATCGAGACAGATTAGTGAAATGGTCTGAGAAATGGCAGATGCTGTTCAATTTTGGGAAATGTAAATGCCTACATACAGGACATGGGAACTTGAATGTAAACTATAAAATGGGAGATACTGTTCTGGGTACTACTGTAAAAGAAAAGGACTTACGAGTTACAATAAGCGCTGATATGAAAGTTTCAGAGCAATGTGGTATTGCAGCTTCAAAGGGTAATCAAATTCTTGGATTGATTAGAAGAAACATAACATACAAGGGAAAAACGTTAATTATACCTCTTTATAAAGCAATAGTTAGACCTCATTTAGAATACTGTATACAAGCATGGAGACCATATCGTAAGAAGGATATAGATACGCTTGAACGCATACAAAGGAGAGCAACTAAAATGATTCCAGAACTTAGAGACCTTAGTTATGAAGAACGCCTGAAAGAATGTGGTTTAACAACTCTAGAGACAAGGAGGTTAAGAGATCAGATTGAAGTTTTTAAGATATTGAATGGGTATGAAAATATTGATAGAAATATGTTTTTCTCACTCAGGAAGGATAGCAGAACTAGAGGACATGAGGTAAAATGAGTAAAGGATCAATGTAGATTGGACATCAGGAAGCACTCGTTCTCACAGAGGACAATAAATGAATGGAACAAATTGTCTACAGATTGTGTAATTGTTAGCAGCGTGAATATGTTTAAAAACAAGGTTGACACATATCTCAGGAGGGCGGGTTACAAGTAGATGAACATTGATGGACTCTCGATAAGCCAATGGCTTCCTTGTCCACTTGCCATCTGGGCCTTTGGCTTGGATGGCAAATCTTGTTAAATCGTGATTATCCACAAACTGTCTTTTAAAGTATGCTTTAAAATGGTTTATCGATCGAATATTGGTAATATTGACATTCAGTGTATTCCATAGTTTCGACCCATAGCCCTTCTATTAGCTGATGCCCGTGTTTGGGAAAAATTATTTTGTCTACGTGTGCCTTGTTTATTTGTTTGGTTTATAAATAATCTTTGAATGTTAGACGGCAATTCGTTTCTATACGCTTTGAACATAAATAGTATTGTTGTATATTGTATCAAGTCGATAAACTTCAAAATGCGCGATTTGTAAAACAATGGATTTGTGTGGTCGTAATGCTGTGCGTTAAGCATCAGCCGAATTACCTTATTTTTTAATATAATTATACAGTGTAGATTTGTAGAATACGTGTTACCCCATATTTCCACGCAATACAATAAATACGACACAAACAGAGTGGAATGTAACATGTACACACTGTGGCATTCAAATAGTTTGCTACATCTATACATGATACCAACACTTATTGATAGCTTAGACTTTATTCGACTAATGTGTTCTTTCCAATTTAACAATTTAACAACTCATCGATAAGAACTCCAAGGAATTTCCTAGCACGTACTCTTTTTATCAGTATATATATTTTTCCTGATATCTATATCAGGCCCTCGTGCTCGACCAGAACATTACATGTACTTTGTTTGGGCTATATTCAAAGACAACTTATTAACAGAGAACCGTAGTTGCAATTTATAAAGTTTGCTGCCAGTGGCGTATTTAGGCGAGGCCATTGGACCATAGCCCCTTTGGCTTAAAATTGTTCGATTTTTGACCGTATTGGATGGGTGACTAGGTTTGCCCCCCTTTGGTCGCCCCCTTTGGCCTCCCCTCTTGGGCCTCCCCCTTTGACTGCCTACTTTGGCCTCCCCTTTGGCTTCCCCTCTTTGGCCTCCCCTTTGGCTGCCTCCTTTGGCCGCCTCCTTTGGCCTCCCCCTTGGCCTCCCCCTTTGGCCTCCCCTTTTGGCCTCCCCCTTTGGCTACCCCATTTGGCCTCCCCTTTGGCCTCCCCCTTTGGCTACCCCTTTGGCTACCCCTTTGGCCTCCCCCTTTGACCTCCCCTTTGGCCTCCCCCTTTGGCCTCCCCCTTTGGCCTCCCCCTTTGACCTCCCCTTTGGCCTCCCCCTTTGCCAAATCCTACATTCGCCACTATTCGCTGCATACAATAAGCTCAAGCTGTGTTATATATCACTGGTTGAACGTATTCGTGACACCAGCAAACAAAATGATTTCCCCATTTTATACACATAGCACACGTCATAGATATACAGAATAAACAGTTTAGGACCAAGTATTGAACGTTGTGGGACTCCACATTGTATGTTTTGGATGTCTGAGCTGTAGCCGTCAACGGTTACGAATTGGCTACGATTATCCATGTAACCACTGATCCAAGTATATGCAATTCCGCGAATTCGATAAAGTTCAAGTTTTTTAACACAGCAGTTGATGTTCAACCGTATCAAAATCCTTCTTGAAATCTATAAGTACATATATCGCACATTCCTTGCTTTCTAGCGAATTTGTAATATCGTCAAGCAATTCTACCAGTGCATACTTTCTATAAACACATTTTGACACGAATTTATGATATCATAAGAATTAATAAGCAGTCAAATCAGGAATTAAAAAAACTATGGGAGAAGTGAAATCGGCATGTAATTGGTAAATGAATGTTTGAGTGACAAATCACATATATGAGTCATATGTTCGGAAATACATTCAATTGCATTTTTAAGAGTTAAGAGTTTAAGAAATATATGCCGCCCAGGTACATAAGTTGACATAACATGGCTTGGTGCAAAATAGAGGTGTGCTTAGTTATAGTGTGTCCGTTTAGACTTAGCTGACCATGGCATTGGGCGGCCACATAACTAACACGCACTCTTATAAATACTTCCAACTGTATAGTTTAGTGTTATTTTCTAGTAAAAAAGTGATGAAACCAGATTTTTATTTCACATTTTTCTAGCCGATGCAGTGTCAAACTTTGTTTTTTTGTTTGCCTGGTTTATTTCAGAGATAAAACAAAATTTGTGAGGATTTTAAGTTTGTAACAAAATGTCTGTCACAAACATGACGCTTTTAAAAAAAAAATAAGACAAAACTGCACTGTTCTTGTGTATTTGCTGCTCCAAGTACGTGTGGAGTGAACTTGCCCTGGCCCCTGGGCGGACTTGCCCCGACTATGCCCCAGTAAGAACAAATGACAATCTTCAAGTTAATTGGTTCCTGGTGTCATCATCGCTGGCTACTAGCCCGATAAGTTTATACTTCTCTGGTAGCCACCTCATCTTCGTTATTTTTGTTTGACTTACATTGTACATGATGATGATGAGGAAATAAATTTTCTGGTTGGCTGGCTGCCTGGCTGGCTGGCTGGCTGGCCGACTGACTGACTGACTAGGGGAGTGTCATGGCACCGTGGTTTTGTGCGCAGCTCGTGTTATAGGGAAAAATACAAAGATTTATGAGATGGCAACCTTAGGATCAAGTTTTATGTAAATAAACAGACAACAGCTTTGATTGATTTGGACATAGCGTTCAGAGTTGATGTTTGAACCGCTACAGTAAAACTTGACCAGTTGTTGTCGTCATCGGACTGGAACCTGGCTGCAAGAACAAAATGGCAACATCTGCACCTCAAAAAGGGACTGAAGAACAAGAGATATCCACCCAGGAAGTTGGCTGCGTGTACAAGAAGCAGGGCAAGCTTCGCTTACCACCACACGATAAGAATGGGATTGACAGCATTGACTTTGAAGACAGCGTGTCTCAGGTTAGCCATCTCTCCCGCACGTCACGCGGCAGTTCCGTGCGCTCCAGCGCCAGCTTCATGAGGCTTCAGGAGGAGCAGCGGCAAACGGAGCTGATGACCCGCGCGGATGCAGTGAAAGAGCAATAAGAATTGGATATGGCGAGGCGTCAAATTGAAATGCAGTTTCGCAAAGCTGAGGAAGAGTACATTGACTTTATTTGAAATAAAAAATAAAGAAGATAAACTGAAGCTGCATACGGAACTAAGTGTCAGTGCAGCAAAACTACAGGCACTGGAGAGGTATGAGGAAGCAGAGGAGGTAAAATCGACGCCTAAGGTCAAGTTCATGGAAACAACTCATATTACCCGAGGCAAAAAGGGCCTCAATGTGCCCTCTCATGCTCATATATCTACTGCATATACAGCTGAACAACTAGCACCATGCAGTGATGGCGATCTCTCTACGGCAAGTGGTCACATGATCACTCACGGCGAATCGACAAACGACTGGATGACTCGTGCGTCATCAAGGACTCAAACAGACGAACGCCATTTATCGACGGGCAAATATGGATGAAGAGGGCCAAACCTGCGGCTACCCACCAATTGACCATATCGCAGATACCAGTGAGGTATTGGCAAATGTCCTGGACAGTTAGGCAGATTGGCTTTCGAACCGTGAACACTTACCCAAGATGATGCCTGAGAAATTCAGTGGTGATCTGCTCCAGTACCCATACTGGAATCAGTCGTTCGAGACGATAGTGGAGCAGCACACCAATGTTGTGAGCCAAGGAATGTTTTTCCTTGGAAAGTGCACCCTCGGGGAGGCACACATGGCCATACAAGGATGTCTGGCACTGAACACAGAGGAGGCCTATCATAAGGCTAGAGCTATCCTACGCAGGCGATATGGCGACAAGTACGCCTTGGCAAAGGAGTGCAAGAGGAAGATCAGAGACTGGCCATTCGTGAAGCATGGTGACGGCAAGGGACTTAGCGAGTTCTCTGACTTCCTACTGCACAGCAAGATAGCCATGCAGTCAAATAATCATCTATGCTCGTTGGATTCGGATGAGAAAATCAGAAGGATGTTGGAGAAATTGCGGAATAACCTAAATGATCGGTGTAGCCGCATTGTGGACAAATGGCTGAATAGGGAGGACGAACAAACACTTTCGAGCCATTCTGTGACTTCTTGGAGCAAGAATCGCGCATCGCGTGCAACACTGTCAACTTTAAACAGAATAGCACAGAGATGAAAGAGGAGAAAAGGGTGGTGAGAGGTTTGCGCCAGAAGATGACGGCGCGTTCATTTTCGACTGATGTTCGGGAAGAGGAGAACCTCTCAGGCTGCAATGAGGTGACTGTCCTTGTCACTGTCCATGCACTGGACAGGAGCAAGGACAGCAGGAGCTGTGTGCTCTGTGGACGATCGCACATTTTGGAATCTTGCGGACAGTTTTACAACATGAAACTTGCGGAACGCAAGGTCTTTCTGAGGAAGAAGGGATTTTGTTCGGGGTGTATGGATGGAAGACATCTGTCTAGGACATGCAGCAAGAGAAAGGAATGTTAGACCTGTGGCGGCGTCCACCCAACGTTGCTGCATTATGATGCTAGACAGGAAGGAAAGGAAACCACAGAAGCAGACACCAACGTGACTGCACACTGCACTAAGGCCGCAGCGAGTGTCACATCACACCAGACTGACATTTTCGACGTTGCAGGCCACTACAACTCGCTGATTGTGCCAGTTATGTTGTATCACAAGGATGCACCAGATGAGTCCATCATGGTGTACGCACTGTTGGGTGACCAATCCAACTCGACCTTCATCGCCCAACAGACCATGAACATACTGAAGGCTACTGGACAAACAGTCAAGATAAAGCTGGCGACGATGTTGGAAGAAAAAACAAGGCGCCCCTATTCCTTTGCCGGGAGCGTACTTGAGGGAATCAATTCCAGCAAACAGGAGCTTGATCCCACGGCCAGAGACAGCTATGCAGTGGCGCCATCTCGCTTCTGTAGCAGAGCAGCTACTTCCATACGAGGAAAATGTAAAGATTGGACTGCTCATTGGACTGGACTGTCCTCGAGCCATTAAACCCAGCGAGCTGATGCTAGGAACTGCCGACGACCCAAGGGCGGTGCGCACGTCACTTGGCTGGGGAATTGCTGGCATAGTGGACCCCACTCATTCTCAGCTGGTGAGTGTAGCCAGTGACAAGCCTTGTCACTTGGCATTTCGCACCCACGTTACGGAGATCAGCCCCTTGACAGTGTGCAACATGTTCGACCTTGACTTCAATGAGAGAAAGTCAGAAGAAAGGGTATCTGTTGAAGACCGTCGTTTTCTGGACAAGCTCTCCGATGGAATACATTGGAGATCTGATGGACACTTTGAAACACCATTGCCTTTCAAGGACGATGTCAAACTACCGAATAACAGAGCAGTGACACTCAAGAGATTGTCCCGCCTGAAGAGTAAATTTCTATGCGACAACCAGTACAGGGAGGACTACTCAACGTTCATGGCAGAGATAATCATCCATGGATATGCGGAACCTGTGCCTGCTGAGGAATTGACCATCGCTAAGGGAAGGACCTGGTACATTCCACACCACGGAGTGTACCACCCCAAGAAGCCAGGAAAGATACGAATGGATTTTGATTGCAGCGCGGAATATCACCTGAACCGTCACCTACTTCAAGGCCCAGACTTAACTAATAATTTGACTGGGGTCTTGTGCAGGTTCCGTCAAGAGCCCGTGGCGGTAAGTTGTGACATTGAAAGCATGTATCACCAGGTCGGAGTCAACACGGAGGGCAGAAACTTCCTGCGTTTCTTATGGTGGGACAATTGCAATTTGGACAGTGAACCAAAGGAGTATCGGATGACAGTGCATCTATTCGGTGCAACTTCATCGCCTGGATGTGCAAACTACCCACTCAAGGCGACGGCAGACATGTTCGAAAAGGATTGTGGAAAGCTTGCAGCAGACTTTATCAGGAGCAATTTTTACGTAGACGACGGCGTCAAGTCTGTGGCCACACCAGCAGAAGCCCTACAGCTGGTGAAAAGAGAGATGCATGTGTGCTATAGAGCATGGGAGGAGATATTCCGCTAGGGGAGTGTCATAGCCTCGTGGCTTTTTGGGCCCGGACCACAGTCAGAATCCATAGTCCCAAGGAAAAAATTTATTGTGCAGATAGGGTTTATTTGTTAGAGCAGAAATTGTGTGGATGGGTGAGTGGAAGTGATGTTTTTGTGCACAGTAGCATCTAAGCTTTGAAATGATGCCATTTGTCAGTAGGTATACCAGTTGTGTAAGGACACAGTGGCTGTTAGGCAGGATGTACTCATATTTTGGAAACCGGGGAATTTCATGGCAGAAATGCAGGAGCATCATGCGTTGAAGCAATTTGTGCGAAAAGGAGGTATGTCATTTTCACGAATTTTACACACCAGGTGTCTTAGTGGGTCTGTCGTTTTCTGTGAATTTAAAAAAAAAATTGTAGGATAAATTTTCAATGTAGGCGCAAGAACGTTATAATGGTCGTCTATGGGAAAAGTGACTGTGGTCCGTGCCCTTGTGCGCGGCTCGTGTTATAGGCGAAAATACAAAGATTTGTGTCAGAAGTTCCTTAAGAAAGTGGAAGAGAGAATCATTGAACTAGAGAAAGAAATCAGAACCAAAGTCAAGCAAAGTCATCAGCCAAAATGAAGTTAAGGAAGTCGTACAAATTCAGGTAAAAGAACAGAACATGGAATCAAAAGACAGAGAAAAAAGACTCAACAACGTAATCATTTTCAACTTACCAGAATCTACATCACAACTAAAAACTACGAGACAACAACATGACAAAGAAAACATTTTAGAAATGTGTACAAAAATAAACAATAACTTCACAGACACTGATGTCACAGAAACGCAGAGGCTTGGGGAAGCCAAGGAAAATGCAACCGGTTCCAGACCAGTTTTAATCACATTAACACACATTAACAAAAAACTAACCCTTCTTCGAAGGTTCCATCACATCAGAGACAATGACAATTTCAAAAACATAAAAATTTATCATGACAAAACTAAACAAGAAAGGGAGGAATCAAAAAAGCTCTATGAAGAAGCAAAGAGGCAGGAAGCTGCAGACAAGTCGGGGAATACCTGTACAAAGAAAAAAAGACAAGGAAAAGCCAGTAAAGACTACGTGCATCCACCTAGAATGACGGATGGTAAAACAAATGTTAATAAAAATAATCTTAATTACATAGGCAACATTCTGTATTTTTATACCAATGCTGACCAACTAAGGAACAAGCAAAATGAATTTGAACAAAGAATTAAAGAACTGAAACCCCACATAATAGCAATTAATTAGGTAAAACCAAAAAACCCCAAATGCACTGTAACCATACCAGAATTTTCCTTAGAAGGCTATACATTGTTCTATAAAAATATAGAAAATAATGAAGGTAGGGGTATTATAATATACGTCTTAAATTCCCTATACGCAGAAAATATAAACCTTCAAGGAATGCTTATTTATAGAAATTAAACTTAAAAATAAAACCAAACTTCTCTTTGGATGCATATATAGGAGCGATGGGGGATATGAAGAAAATAATGCAGAACTTCGAAATATGATTAGATCCACATCAGGACTTAAATATTCACACATTATAATTACAGGAGATTTCAATCTCCCAGATATTAACTGGAAACATTGAACGACCAAATCAGTTAAACCCAGCAACCTAAACTTAAAATTAGTAGAATGCCTTAGAGACACATTCATGTTTCAACACGTCTCAAATCCCACCAGAGGACGAGGCACAACCAACACAAACCTTTTAGATCTGATTTTATCAAACGAAGAAGACAACATAGGGGAAATAGAGTATCTCAGCCCTCTAGGTAAAAGTTACCACTGTGTCATTACATTCAATATTTTGTGCAAAGTTATAACAAATAAATACACTAAAAAACGGAAGCTGTTTAATAAGGCAAATTATGAAGGAATGAGGAAACAGTTTTCAAATATAGATTGGGAAGAGAAATTTAAAGACTGTAAAGACAACGTTAATGACCAATGGGAAATCCTTAAAACAGTACTAATATTATTAGAAGATAAATATGTTCCTCATAAAGAAGTTTCAAATTACAGCAAGGGAAATTTCCCCCTGAATGCAAACATCAGAAAACTAATTAGACGTAAAAATAGACTATGGACAAGATACATTGAAACAAGGGATGGGACAAAATATTTAGAGTATTGTAAAAGCAGGAATAAAACCCAATCTTTAACCAGAAAGCTCTGAAAGGAGTTTGAACGAAATTTATCCACTCAAACCAAGAAAAACCATAAAGTCTTCTGGAACTATTATAAACCAAAAACTACAGTTAAACTGTAGTAGGAATTGGGGAACTGAATATAGACCACACAAATTCGAAATCCCAAACAACAACTGAAGACGAAGAAAAAGCAAATATTCTTGGCAACTACTTCTCCAGTGTATTCATTACTGAACAGACAGGGTCTATCCCAACTACACCCAAAGTAAACAATAAATTAGTGATGGATGAGCTAAAAGTAACTGAAAACATAATATTACTAACATTAAAAAACTTAATATAAGCAAATCGCCTGGCTCTGATGAAATAGGTGCCAGATTACTAATTGAGTTGTCAGAAAATATCTGTCTCCCATTACAAAAAATATTTGAAAGATCAATAAAAACTTCAAGTATTCCTGATGAATGGAAATATGCCAAAATATCAGCAATATATAAAAAAGGAAACAAGAAATTAGCTTGCAATTACCGAAAGCGAAGAGGAGACATGATAGAAGTCTATAAAACAATGCACGAATTGTATGATAATGAATCTGCACCAAACCGCCTGAAATGGGAGGATGTGACACTAAGAACAGGAAATAGAGGACACTCCCTTAAATTATTTACCCAAAGAGCAAAAATAAATCTACGAAAAAACGCTTAGAGTGGCTGAACCATGGAATAGTCTCCCAAACTCTGTTCTGGATCAATTAACTCATTTAAAAACAAACTAGACAAATTCTGGTCTACCCAGGCAATAATATACGACTATGAATCTCCTTTAACAATGTTGTTCAAAAACCGGAGTAAACGAGAAGTAAGTGGGCATTTCTTTAGCCAGAGTCGTTAATCTATGGAATTCACTCCCCGGACACCGTCATCGCAGTTAAAAAATCAACTTGACAAACACTGGCTAAACCTGACAGTCAAATATGTCTACAAAGCCAAACTAAGGCAAGCCAAGAGCGGTACATAAGCAGATTTACCTGAAGACCGAAAAGGATATGTATATGCATGTATGTACAGATCTTACCAAATAATGCGATACTGGACAGGTAGCCAGTGGCAATACAATGATTTAAGAAGTGGCACTGAGTGAAAGAAACGAGGAAACCGGATAACTACCATTGGCCTTGCCAAAAAGGCAGCAATAACAAGTTTGTGAAATATGCCGTCTAAAATTTTAATTATGGTAATCTTGCGTATTCCGGGTCCTTATTATTACGGCTTTGTGTTTCACTCTTACGTCGCTTTGACTATCCCAATACGTTCATTATATCATACTATGGCACAAAATAGATAATGAATAATGGAAATATTCGTTTTTTATGTGCTCAGGCATAGCTACATATTCATTGGTTAAATTTTAAGCAAACTTTTTGACCATTGGTTGATTTGGAACGGAATGACCCATATATATATATATATATATATATATATACATATATATATATATATATATATATATATTTATATATATATATATATATATATATATATATATATATATATATATATATATATATATATATATATATATATATATATATATATATATATATATATATATATATATATATATATATAGTATATACAGTCGAGCCTCGTTATAACGCGGTAGTCGGGGTCCACGACTTCGGACCGCGCCGTAAGCGAGGCGCGTTAGGTGTTCTCATATCTGCCACCAGGGAGCTACTAAACAACAGCGACCGCCGCCCGCTGCACCAAGTCCATGAACCCTGTCGAAGCCCCGTGTACTTGCAGCATTGTCTTATACGGCAATATGCAGTTTATGGAACTTATTAAACGAGTATACTTGCATCAACGTGTATTATTTTTAAATGTCACACGCTCTTGACTCTTGAACTAAATAAAACACATGTACGTATACCGTTAACTTAGGGAATAGATCTACTACGATGATGATGTACTGGACCAACAGGCCTACGAATCGAAAATAATAACCTGGACCTGAGCAGCCGAAAACGTACATGATTTGACAAACGTAGTATGCAAGCCGATAAAACAGAAAAAGAATTAATAATTGTTTCACTTTGTCTTTCAACCGATCTCGACCGAAGCATAAATTTATTACGCACCACTTAACATCGATTCATCATTTCATATGCGGATGACTAATTCGTATTTTTGCCACCGGTAGAGATTTGGGTTAGGAATTTGGCATGTTGGTTTCGCGGCACGAAAACGATTAAATTCACGATGTAATGTAAGCATGTAATTTCACCGGTAATCGTTTACTTAACTGGCCTAAATTATTACGGCTTTATGCCGACGGTTTTTACAGCATTTTTGCACCTGAAAGCATTCCTTACATCATTCCGCATATGTTCCAGCAAAAAAGTTCATATTATTCTTTTAAAATATTGTGTTTTAGACAACTTTTAATCAGTTTTACATATCAAAACAGCGGAACCGATTGCATGATAAACATGGCGCGTGTGCGATTTGCGCATTAGTCACGCCTCGGTGCCATCAGAACCGCGAAGGCGATGTTTGTGTGTACTGGGCATACAATTACGCAACATAAAAAAATTAAGAGAACATTTTTTTAGAAAATAGGCTCTAAAAATGTTTCAAACGAAGAAATTCTACAACAAAAATTCAAACATTCTTCACAGTTTTCATATTAAACGCAACATTTGCAGAGCACATATAGTGTGTTCTAACGTAATATTTCATATTTTATTTTATTAAATATTTTATGTTGCAAATATTATTTGTATGAAAATGATGTGGTCGATATTAGATGTTATGCGCATGCGCAACTACAAGGGGACATCTCATTGCAAGTCACTGTAAATATAATTTAATTTAAAAGAATGCATGGGTTAAATTATCTGTCGTTTGGTGAGCAAAGGTTATTGTTTTTGTAATTAAAACATACTGATGATATTGCATGTCATGCGCATCTTTAAATGGACAATTCATTGTATGTCATTGTTAATATAATTAGATTTAAAAGAACACAGGGGTTAAATTATCTGTCGTTTGGTGAACAAAGGTTTTTTTATTATGCTTATATTGCACGTCTGGTTTCCTTCTGATGGCGAGGAGTATTGTTGGGAGGGACGGAGGGAGGGCGGTATTCTGTGTTGTCCGTTTTCGCAGCAATATCCTGCGGAGAAATCGTGATGTAGTACCGCCAGTGATTAATGGGAAGAAGATATAGCTCAGAAACAATTTTAATTGTTCATATTAAATAACATTAATTACTTTCTCATAATACACGTGAATTAAAAGCATCCTTTCATTGCGCATACACACATTCAACAAAATATATAACATTAATTTACATATTAATAATTAATTAATCAACGTGCTACACTATTGTAACTGCTAGTGTGATTTTGACGTGTAATAAATAAAACACAAAAGTTTACAGTTATTTAGCTTTCTTAAAGGGACGGAGTCGTCATAGAGTATTCAGTATCCTAGCCACAATAATTACGTAAAAACAGAAATATATTATTACCATTATGGGACTACATAACTTTTCATTATCATTACAAGCCATCATTGTCAGTTTCATTATCATTACCATCAATGGCCAGTTATATGTAAAGAACTCCATGAACCAACTATTGTAAAACTTTCTTATATTTATTTGAATGAAAATGTTGCAAAGTAACAATGGTGTTTTAAAGCTGTCTGCTGGTGTAACTCATACTGCTGCTTGGCGGGTTTATTGATACAGATGTTAAAGACAGTAAGCTTACCCCTGGTCTGGAACCCACATCAGTGAAGTGACCACCAACGAATGAATGGCGTCAATTAATAGCCTGTCCCCATCAGGAGCTAGTTTGAAAAGGACAGTTAGGTGCAGACTCTTGATAAGCCCATGGTGTCCTTGTCTGCTTGCCATCTGGGCCTTTGCCTTGGATGGCAATCTTGTTAAATATTGTTACAAATGGAGTATGGACATAACTCCTCACAGACAAAACCCCTAACGATCGTTATTATTTTGACCTTGCAGTAATGCAACATAATTTGTCTGCATCTTGTTTATTTAAAATAATTCAGTCATGTACATGTTGACATTTCATATGTATTGAATAGGAGAAATACCAGTGATGTGGCTAATTGCTTATAAGATGACACACCTACTCCGGATATAATTCCCCTACCTAAATGGAAACTAGGACTAAAAAACTTCCTCACATAACTACAAAAAAATACAACATGCGGTATATGTTATAACCTTTATTTGCATTGTAAAAAATTAGTTACACATCTTTATTGTGGGAGGGGTGAGGGCTGAGTACGAGTACACCACCTGTACCATGGCTAATCCGGCACAGGCTTTATACAATTTTCCTGTTATTGTTGTTCCGATTAACGCTTCGTATATATACCCCTATGTAAGCACATGCAGAAATGAGGTAAATTGCTGTAGGAAATCCTTGTCCAAGCCTAAATAATAACACTATTTAGTAAGTATTTACATCGAGGCAGTTGCACAAAAGAAATTGTGTGGCATTTGCATGTACTGCTGTGACTGCCGCATAACCGTCGAATACACATTAGGATTGTGTATCCGCTGGATGTGAGCTGTGAATGTGTTATCAGTCATTCGATCAAGAAATGTGTATTCAGACAAATCCAGTGATACTACAACTGCACATAGACACAGCATATACGTGAAAAGCAATGCATATGTGGTTTGGTTACTCGCCAGTTTAGAAATATAAAAAACTAAATATGTATTTGGTGTTCCTCCAAAATTTGAATATGCATATAATTTAATTATTATTTTAAAATTATTTAAATGAACATATTAATGTAAAGAGAGTACATTAAATTGTAAATTTATATAAATTGACTTAAATTTCTATAAGTCGACTTAATAATTTTTTTTTGTGAAACACAAGACGGCAGAGCTGGGATAAAAGTATTTAATGACAGTAGTTTTCACGTAACGTATATACACGACAAGTCAATTGGCAACAGTTGTGGTACAATATAATAATAATGCATGTATACACAGTCAAACATAAACCGTCCATAAAGTTAGCAACACTAGAATGTTTGCTAATTGTCCCAGCATGCTGTTTGCTAACTGTCCCAGCATGTGTTCTATCAAAAATAAAACATGTATAGATGGCGACACAATTCTAGTTGTCTATACATTATTATGTATCAACATAGTAAACATATAAGGTGACATTGGAGATACCTAAATTTACTAATATGTCCTAGAACAATAGGTGGGATGTCACTGAAAACGCCAAAGCCTTGATGTGTACAGGAAGTCAAGGCTGTCATCCCACAAAAAAATTTAAATACTCCTTCCCTCCCTCCTTAAAGATGCGCATGACATGCAATATCATCAGTATATATTTTAATTACAAAAACAATAAACTTTGCTCACCAAACAACAGATAATTTAACCCATGCATTCTTTTTAATTTAATTATATTAATGACATGCAATGAGTCGTCCCTTTATAGTTGCATATGCGCATGACATGCAATATCATCAGTATAATTTTTAATTACAAAAACAATAATATTTGTTCATCAAATGACAGATAATTTAACCCATGCATTCTTTTAAATTTAATTATATTTACAATGACATGCAATGAGATGTCCCCTTGCAGTTCCGCATGCGCATAACATCTAATATCGACCACATAATTTTCATACAAATAATATTTGCAACATCAAATATTCTATTAAATAGAATAAGAAATATTACGTTAGAGGTGATTGATTGTATGTGCTCTACAAATGTTGCGTTTAATATGAAAACTATGGAGAATGTTTTAATTTTTTTCTAGAATTTCTTCGTTTGAAACATTTTTGGAGCCTATTTTCTATAAAAAAATTTTCTTAATTTTTTACGTTGCGTAATTGTATGCCCAGTGCACACAAACATCGCCTTCGCGGTTCTGATGGCATCGAGGCGTGACAAATGCGCAAATCGCACACGCGCCATGTTTATAATGCAATCGGCTCCGCTGTTTTGATGTGTAAAACCGATTAAAAGTGGCCTAAAACACAATATTTTAAAAGAATATATGAACTTTTTTTACTGGAACATATGCGGAATGATGTAAGGAACGCATTCAGGTACAAAAATGCTGTAAAAACCGTCGGCATATTAAATGCATTTAAAACGGTTGATGTGATTCTTACGCGAGGCATATTTGTGACTCTCGATTGCAATTTACAAACCGTCGAAGCGAAGCTAGCGACAGCGATTGATGTCGGCGGCAGCGCAAAACAAACAACACATTAATTGATACTCGTTCATTGACATTGTTCACCTAATGTTTCTTGAGAATTGTCAAAGCAATCCTAAGTAGGTTTAAGCGGGCCCATTTGACATTTTCCCCTGGCGGCAGAAATTCAGGGTCCACGACCGACCTTGTTATAACGAGGCGTGACTGTATATATATATATATATATATATATATATATATATATATATATATATATATATATATATATATATATATATATATTTTTATATATATATATATATATATATTTGTATATATATATATATATATATATGTATTTGTATATATATACATATACACATATATATATATATATATATATATATATTTATGTGGGACAATGCTACTTGCTAATGTTATTGACTCGGAATCGTGGCTAGTTTGCTGAAGACAAAAGTACAAGTCAGATGTATGTTTGTATACGAGCTTTTATAGTAAGCCAACTGATTATGTAAGAATACAATATGCCATACATAATATAAAACGAAATCATCAAATCTAGGTAATTGAAAATTCACCAACTAACAGCAAAGGTGGGGAACCGACCACACCAGGCCAATTCTGTAATGGCCAATTTCAGAATGGCTCCCCACCCATATATATATATATATATATATATATATATATATATATATATATATATATATATATATATATATATATATATATATGTATATATATATATATATATATATGTATATATATATACATATTTAGTTAGATCCTTTTTGTGATGATTTATGATGTCAGAATACCTGTGGTATTCCACAAATAACTATAATTATAACTGCATTGATTTATTCTTTTTCAGTTACTTATCACTTCTGCCCTATGCTCGTTGTGGATCGTGTAAAGCATATGATCCTGAAGGTTCCAGTGAATAATGCAACAGGACCTCCGAAATACCAGCCTGCTCAAACAATAGACCTCAAAACAAGTATGTGACAATAATCCAGTATAAGTAAATAATATTAATGGAATTGTGTATTTTATGGAATCTGCATAGTTGCTCTCCTATGTTTTATGTCTAACCTGTCCATGTTTTTGTTACGATATGACTTCCATGCTTGTATGCAATACTCCAAATGAGGCCTCACTATTGCTTTGGGCGATTGGGCTCTGATAATTTTACTAATTTTCCATCAATAGTCCTATACATAAAAAATTACTGTGCTAAATCATACAATTATTTGGGGAAGGGAACATTTGGGCTAGTGGTAGAGCTTATTAAGTCATATTAGCTGTTCATATTATCTTACATGTACAAACACTTTTTAAAACCATTAACTTTGTATACTGGTATGTGACATTTTGCTCCAATGATAAAACATATATGCTAAAAAACGTGTCCCGCTGACTGTTGTGGCAAGTTAAATTTATTAGCTGACAATAATAAAACACATATCACTATTCTAAGTTCCAACATACAATCAATTAATGCTAAATAAAAAAATAACAAGAGAGATGGACATCTGAAAATGATGCTTGTCACTAATCTAATTATATGGATGACTGTATATCATATATGCCTAGGAAAAAGTTGCAGTACTAAAGGGGGATTAGTAATGTATATATATATATATATATATATATATATATATATATATATATATATATATATATATATATATAATATAATATATATATATATATATATTACTAATCTCCCTTTAGTAGTAAGTATATATATATATACATATACATATATATATATAGTAAGTTGAGGAGGCTTATCGCAGACTCTCGTTATTGGAGATATTTATATACCCCTGTGCTGACCTTAAGACCTTCAAATAAAAACTATGATGAATGTATTAATGAATTTACAATTATAATTTCTTTGACTGGCTGTCATCGTATTTAAAAAGACTCTAAACTTTGTTGAGGGTCATTGTGGTTTTCGACCCAAGCGCTGAATATGCTGCACTGGAATTAATAGTCCAATAGCATTAGGGTTGAATGTGGAAATAAATAGTAAAAAGCAAATTTTTTTCAGGATCGTTGTTTGATGCCACATTGAGCAACATATGAGAAGTGCCCTAGTTTCCCTGTGGGCGTTTGTCACAACGAGGCTAGATGCATGAGAACTATCATTGACTGTAGAGCAGGGTTGACTCTGTTCGTGAATTCTGCCATTCAGTCAGTGTGACAACATGAAATTTTAGCCATAACTTCACAAATAACAAACACAATTTTTCCACTGAAAAATTCGCTCATTAAAGAAAAAAGTGACATGCTTATGATCTACCTATATCCTATCTTAGCGAAATAATAGGAGTCAATGTATTCCCATAAATATGAAATGTTAATTTGTGACAACTGGTCAGGCTATCTTTTGGGATGGATTAACTCACTCAAAAAAGATTTGGCCAATGTGAACACCGTACATCTGTTTCACATTAGTCCTACCCCTATGGCCTGTATTTCTCTGCAGGTATTGATTTCCTGGTCAAAAATATTACCCCATCCTATAAAGTAGCGAGTGCATTTTGTCTAAAAATTAACATTAAGACACAATTATAGCACTAAATTTTGTTAAGATAGGATTTTGACCACCTTAAATCTGACCTATCGGGGTATGTATGTCGTTTTTGTTTAACCATTCTTGTTCAGTAGGTCATCAGCATTAAATTGATTCCAACCATGATGGCATATTGTCAAAAATAAAAAACCTTTTGACCCAAAAATTACATCTTTCTCTTTAGTGAGCAATATTATTCAGTGGAACAATTGTGTTTTCCATTTGTTAATGTACGGCTAACAGTATTTGTCAAGATTTGTTGTTATTGACTGGACGGCGGAATTCGTTAACGGACGTGATTTCAACCCAATAAAATAGTGCTCACACATCTAGCCTCGATGTGGCAAACGCACACATGGGAAACTCTGGGATTTTTTATATGTTGTTCAATTTTTGTTGTTGTATTTTTCAACTATCCTGAAAAAAATTAGCTTTGTACTATTTATTTCCATGTTAGGTCCATTTTTTACCTAATGCTCCAGGACTATAATAGATAGGATTATAACCCAAATGGATAATAATGACTACCAGTACATATTTAGCTTCATTTTTCTAAAGTCTTCTATACCACTGACCATTAAATGTTAATAAACAAATTAAATTATTATAGCATAGAATGGTGAAATCTGCAATTATTCAGAAGCTATCTAACAAATCGTAAGCAATATACTGAAATATATAATATAAAGTGGAACGTGTTATCAATAGCAACAGGCGTACCACAGAGCTTAAAGTGGCCGATTACCCTGAAATAAACGTAATGAAATAAAAATAATTTTAAAGGTTGTTTGAAATCTATTAACAACAACTACATCACCTGCTACATTCTCAAAATACTATATTCTGATCATAATCAGTAATAACACGAGATTTATATACTATTCAAATATAAAACTTGCAGGAGTATTGCAATTTGATATGTTTGTATTATATAAAGCATAATTATGTCAAACTCACATAAAAAATAAAAAAAAGGATTTTATTAAGTCACGGAAAAAGCACATTTGGCTGAAGTTCAGTGTTCATATATTATTTATCTCTACAAAAAGTCAAACAAATATAGGAGATCCAGTGCAGTTGTTTTTTTAATATCTAACATAGTAACAGCTGTTATCAGAAAAAAAAATGATAGAGTCCCATATATGACCACAATGAGTAATGCCGTTTCAGTAAAAGTTTGTCAAAATGTTAAGTTATTATTTATCTCTACTCTTGAGTGCCGAATAAGCGTCCCTATACGCGTATTTATTTGACGAAAAATGCCACAATATATGCACCTTATTTGGCACTATACTATTATTAAATTTAGACATTTGTACCAGCCTGATTTTCTGATAAACGAGGCAAATTATGCAGGGTATAACTTTTAGGACAGCAATTGCTGTCACTCCCTATTGCTAGCGCTAATCAATCATCCACGGAGCGGTTTACCGCTCGCGCAAAAATTGCCTGCTCCCAACTAGAGCCTGCATGTGACTCCCTCTGACGGCTAAGTTTTTATCCTTTCGAGTAGTGAATTTAATGGGATCCCGTGCTTCTGAGGATCCTAGATTTTAATTTTTTATTCTGAAGCATAGATTTCCATGATTAGATGAATCGGTCAGAATCCTTAGCTCGACATGGTATGTTATTAGTTAAAACGCCATTATCGCCACATTTAAAAACAAAAATTCCCCGTTTTTTTGCAGATATAAAACGCGGTTACTATATCTGCGGTGATGCACAAAGTTTTGCCACCCTATACTTTTATTTGGCCTATACGTTTATTTGGCACTAAAGAGTACACATAGAAACAAAATCATAAAGTGCCGGACAAAAATGGAGGTTATTCTGCTTTACCGTGAGAGGCGCCACATGTATAGCGTTTAATTTATAATGGTTTCAGTTCTTATTAGCGTTCTTTTACCAATAAATGTATCATTTGTGTTTACTGTTGGCATCATGGACGTAGTTTCAATTGACAATATAACATTTGTGTTGATTTAATCATTGTCCTAACAATGATGCGTAGATAGCTTGATTTCAAAATAGCCAGCAGCCTTTATCCTTGGACCCCTACTATTTACTATATATGGGTGAATATACAGTAACTCAGAGTTTTGTGTCCCTCGTGTGTATTTTGCAATATATCCATTAACTGAATCTTTCCACAATTTTTTTCTCAGTATTTTAAGGGATGGTAGTCATTTACTTAATTTACAAATGTATTTTATATGCAAAGAAACTCATGCAGTTTACTCTTTTTCCTCGGTTTCTTCAGACATGGCAACCTAAAATAGGCTGTCCCCGTAGACCAGTGTAAACATTCAAGGTCTCGTATTCATTTTATTACGTTTTATTATGTCCAAAAAATCTGTTTTAAATACCATTGGATATGTATCAAATATGTGTCCTAATATGATAAGTAACACACCTGTGATATGATTCATTTATTAATTATTCAATGTCTTATATCTAAAATATCCAAGTCCCTACTTTGTTCTACATTCAGTTGCTCGATTTAACGTCAAACAAAACTTTCATAGATTCACGTGCACCATACGCTGTCTCTTTTCTGTGTCACATTGAAAGGTATGCTGGGCACGGTGCATTTGCTCAACTGCTCAACACAATATCCATATTTTCTGCAATTTTTTTCAACCACAAGGAGCATTTGTGTATTTTATATCTTCTATGAATGCTATCAAGTGGCATCTAGTGCTTGCAGTGACTTATGAGAACTGTATGTGACATAGAGGTCAAGACAAAGGTCATCAAGAATCGCCTGTATATAATCCCCTGTTGGATTGTTGAGCAACTAATGTTGTCGCGGCCAATATTGGTTTTAGATAATTGATAGTTCACAGAAATCAGAAAACGCAAAATAAATTAATAATTTTGCAATTTTCGCGACACCTGTAAAACTCTGCATTACTGTGTATTCACTCATGTATGCATTAATGATTTTGCACAAGCCAACAAATTGTTATATTTCATCATATATGCAGATGATTCAACTTGATCAAGTACTTTAAACACTACTGATAACATACAACATGAAAATATATAATTCCTAATAATTGAAGAACTTTAAAAAAAAATCAGTGGGTCAAAATAAATAAATTATCATTAAACATAGCCAAATCTAAATATATTACTTTCCATTAGGCTAATAAAGATACACAGGCAATTAGTCTTAAAATAAACAATATATATATATATATATATATATATATATATATATATATATATATATTTATGCAATAACCAACACAAGTCCGATGTAGGAGAGAATTGAAACAGGCCAAATAAATGACGTTTTTTATTGTAAAGTGGACTGCTTATCACGCAGCCACTTTGGGAAGAACATTAACAGGAATGTGAGCTCCTCAAAGCAAACCCGACAGGAACTGAACACATGTACAGCCCCGTCCGGCAAGTTTCTCAGAGCCCACATTCCTACAAGCATGACGATAACATATATACATCAAGAAGTCGTCATGAACATGTAATGCAAAGAATACAGACATTCCACCACCAATACACAAATTTAAACAGGTGGGGCAATTTCGCCACTAGGTCACCCACAAACCTGTGACCACCCCACCACAACTATATATATTGAAAGATTAAAATAATTTGATTTCTTAGGATTAATTCTAGATACTAATTTGAACTGGAAAAACATACTGAAAAATCTCTAATGCTTGTTCTAAAAAACATTTCATTCTAAATAAATTAAAACGTGTTATCGTTACAAATGAAGACTCTATTATATAAACTCGTTGATTTTACCACACACTAATTACTGTATATTGGCATGGGGTTTCCAATCCAATAGAATCATGAAACTTCAAAAGAAAACTGAGAATTATTACTTTAAACAAATATAATTCACACATGGAGCCACTTTGTGAAAAGCTCAGTATTTAAAAAATAGAAGATATTTTTAAATTACAACAACTAAAATTTTATTTTAAATATTTGCACAATAACTTGCCAGTCAATTAAAAAACTGAACAATAATCAACAATACTGATATACGTAATCATGACACCCACATCAAAAATGTATGCTTGTATAACCACACATAAATTTGCCAAAAAATTTCTTACACGTAACTTGCCACTTACATTCAGTATCATATACACTACTCTCAACATCACATAAATGAGCGTGTATTACTAATGCATACACTCACACCCACATACACACGTACGCCCTTCTTAGTCTCACTTATTCATACGCAGACACGAATGGTCGATCAGGGGTAAACAAATCTGCAGTTTTAGCCCTCTAAAAGAATTTGCATGCTATCAATATTGGCTTGGCTATCATGTGACTTCTAGCATCCGATGGAGTGTAAAAAATCAAGAATTGGCAGTGAGAATGAATTTCAGGAATTTGTACATAAAATAGTGATTGCCCATAGAATATACCATTACATAAGTATGTATGTATGTATGTATGTATGTATCAGGCTTGTTAACAAATGCATGTTAACGCATTTGAATGCAAATGTTTCATTTGATTCAAATGCGAATGCAAATGCCATTTTCCAGGAACGCATTCAAATGCAAATGCAAATGTTTTGGTTACACATTTGCAAATGCATTTGAATTAATTTCAAATGTTTTGGCTTTATATTAATGTTTTGTTTTGTTTGGAGAAAAAACAACATAATGTATTAATTTAATTAATACAGTAGTACATTATTGTATCCACTAAGTACCACTACACACCAGTCCCACTACATGAACATTTGATTTGTTTCAATGAACAGGTAATCTTTGAAGCCATCAACTTATAGTTGATGGCTTCAAATGTTTGTGGGTCGCATTCAAATGCAAATGTTTAACAATTTTATGGAGGCATTTGAATGCGCATTCAAATGCATTTGCATTTGTTAACAAGCCTGGTGTGTGTGTGTGTGCGTGCGTGCGTGGGTGCGTGCGTGCGTGCGTGCGTGCGTGCGTGCGTGCATTCAAATGCAAATGTTTCAGGTACGCATGCAAATGCATTTACTATTTTATGGGGGCATTTGAATGCGCATTCAAATGCTCGACATTCAAATGCATTTGCATTTGTTAACAAGCCTGGCATGTGTGTGTGTGTGCGTGCGTTCATGCGTGTGGGGGTGTTGGGGGTGTGGTGGTGGGGGTGCATGCGTGCGTGCGTGAGTGAGTGCGTGCATGCGTGCATCTACATACTGATTGCGGTACATGATTGCTGTACTGAACTGCGGTACCTCTTAGAAACTTTGCAGCCATCCAAAGTGAGCACTGTCTGAGTGACTCAACCTTAATAGTTCAGCACAACAAACGTCCCAGTTGTATATAATATTGTATACTGGTTGAAGACTTGTACTGGTAGTTGGATTTGTCGGCATCTGTTCATTACAAGTACATGTGAATAGGTGAGCTTTCTAAGTAAACATTCATATATGTTCACACCAATGTTATGTCATGCACTATCTGTATGACCATTTCGTGTTTTTCTGTATATTTTGAATCATTAGTTAACTATTCAGCATTTATATAAAGGCTTTAAAATTAATATACCAGTTTTCCAGCATAGATTTATTATGGTTGTCTTACCAGTGTTGGGACTGGAATACAAAATGATTCCCTTCTAAGACATTGCGAGCCCATTACCCTTTCATCTAACCCTGTCTCATAGTGAAGCCAGACATGTTGTTTTACAACTTGAAGAATATTGGGAGAACTGGGTATGGGTAGAAGAAGCACGCGGATTCCATGGGAAAAAGTACGTAATTAAGTTCTAATTTCAGATATAGTTCTCTTTATTGTCTCTTTGAAATGTTTATAGTTGTTTTCATATCCTGTGACAGGTTACACAGACAAGGTGCAGCAAGTCACTGTGGATGAAGATCATGGCTTTATGTATTGGAGTAATGGCTATAACATCTACGAAGCGACACTTGATGGCACCAACGAAACGCACATCTTCCGTTACAGCAAGTTGAATATTGTACCACCCTCAATGTTATTGTTACCCTCAAAGAAAGATGTTAGAATGTTAATGTATCTTTTCTGCCATGCAGACAGTTATTTCTGTTACTGTCGGGCAGAAATAGCTTCTGCCGGGCAGAAATTACAACAAAAGAGAATTTGTTGGTAAATGCAATCAGCTAAAGGCTTCTGTATTTACATACAAGCTAGTATTACTTCTGTATTTACATACAAGCTAGTATTACTTCTGTATTTACATACAAGCTAGTATTACTTCTGTATTTACATACAAGCTAGTATTACTTCTGTATTTACATACAAGCTAGTATTACTTCTGTATTTACATACAAGCTAGTATTACTTCTGTATTTACATACAAGCTAGTATTACTTCTGTATTTACATACAAGCTAGTATTACTTCTGTATTTATATACAAGCTAGTATTACTTCTGTATTTACATACAAGCTAGTATTATTTCTGTATTTACACACAAGCTAGTATTACTTCTGTATTTACATACAAGCTAGTATTACTTCTGTATTTACACACAAGCTAGTATTACTTCTGTATTTACACACAAGCTAGTATTACTTCTGTATTTACACACAAGCTAGTATTACTTCTGTATTTACACACAAGCTAGTATTACTTCTGTATTTACATACAAGCTAGTATTACTTCTGTATTTACATACAAGCTAGTATTACTTCTGTATTTATATACAAGCTAGTATTACTTCTGTATTTACATACAAGCTAGTATTACTTCTGTATTTACATACAAGCTAGTATTACTTCAGTTGGTACTGGTCAGTGCAGTATATAATTTTATGAAAGTTTACAGTATGCACGCACATTTTCCGAGAGAACTTTAACATATAGTTATATACTTTAGACTGTTTATGAGCAGAAGACAGGATTGAGGCATGGACCTTTCCGCTTCCTGCTGGCTATAGACTGGATAAGGAGGAGTATTACAGAAAATAGCCAGAAATTTTACACTTTGGAGCCAGTGGGAAGATTAGGATTTCACAGACGACCTAGCTCTGCTGTTACATAGTAACATCACCAGATACAGGAGAAAGCAGAACTTCTAAACACATTGTCAACATAGAAAAGACCAACATCAACAGAAGCAAGATAAATGTCATGAAAGCCAACAGAAATAGCAGTAACCTGCACTGTTGTGTTTCAGAAGATGGTCACTAGATTGATATGTGGTGTTAATTTGGTTGATTATACTAATATGTTATGTTGTAGATGTAGAGTACTAAAAATCTAAGACTTAGTACATCTGAAGATATTGTACGTAATGAGTAAAGTTGTTCTTCAAAACGTAACTACTGATATTACGTACTCTCAACATTTCGGTTGCCATCAGCAGCCTTCATCAGGAATTCTGGGATTACTAGTTCTTCTTCTGCTCACCAGTTTACCCAGAATTCATGATGGAGGCTGCTGATAGCAGCCGATAGCAGCAAAGCGTTGAGTGTAAGTTGTATTTTGAAAAAAAATCTTTACTCATGTATTTACCAACTTGATGAACATTTTTATGAATTGCATGTAATGTTTAAGACATATAACCATATGCCAATTTATTTATCACAGGCATTGCATGTTTCCTCCTAACTTGGAAAATTAATATTATTCTTATGTTATTATATTTCATCCTTACAGTAATATTATTAATGTGTTACAAAATGTTGTAACTGGTTTAGTAGAACAGTTGTCATGACAGATTGGCAATAATGTTACAATGTAACATTATGTTACTTTTATTTTGTGTTCTGCATAGAAACTACAATGAATCTGCTTGCTGTTGACCCGGTGCAGTGCAAACTGTACTACAGAGATAAGAAGCAATTTGCATCAGTAAACATCAACGGAGCAGGGAATACAAATATGTTCAATACCGGTGGTGACTATGCATGGGACGTAGCAATAGATGTGAAGAAAAGGTAATTAGTTTGTTGAGATATGTGTCAACCTTGTTTTTAAGCATATTCATACTGCTAGCATTTCTTGTCCTCTGTGAGAATGAGTACTTCCTGATATAAAATCTACATGGATCCTTTATTAATGTTACTTCATATCCTCAAGTTCTGCTACCTTTGTTGGGTGTAAAAAATATATTTTCTCCTGTTAACCGTCTTGTCTCTAGGGTTGTTAAACCACATTCTCTTAGGCGTTTTTCATAAGTGAGGTATCTCATTCTGAATTAATTTTACTTGCTTTCCTCTGTATTCATTCAAGCATATCTATATCCTTTTTACGATATGGTCTCCACGCTTGTATATACAATATTCTAAATGAGGCCTAACTATTGCTTTCTACAGAGGAATGATTAGCTTTTCTCCTTGTATGTCATAGTTCTCCTAATCAACCAAGAATTTGATTACCTTTTGAAGCTGCAATACCACACTGCACTGAAACTTTCATATCTTTCTTATTGTTACTCCTAAGTCCTTTTCTTTTACAGTAGTACCCAGAACAGTATCTCCCATTTTATAGTTTACATTCAAGTTCCCATGTCCTGTATGTAGGCATTTACATTTCCTAAAATTGAATAACATCTGACATTTTTTAAACCATTTAACTGATTTGTCTAGATTGTTTTGTAAATGTTGTTTGTCACCATCATTGCTAACCTTTCTAAACACTTTTGTGTCATCTGCAAACTTCAATATTAATGTTTGTTATATTGTCGTCCAAGTCATTGATTATATATTTAGAATAAAAATAAAATCCTAATACTGATCCTTGTGGTACCCCACTCAAAACTAATTTCCAGTTTGAAACCATCTACTACGACATGCTGTCTTCTGTCAGTCAGCCATTGTTCCATCCTGTCAATTATGCCATCCATTTAAGAATTAATCTTTGATGTGGCACTTTGTAAAAAGCTTTCTAAAAATCTAAGTACACTGTAAATAATATCTACTGGTGATCCACTTAGTGATTAGTGATTGAGATGGATTTAATAATTTATGCCTAACAAGGAAATCCACCATAAAAAAATTATGGTCTTTAATTGACCTTTCTAATAACTTACTAATCACTGTTGTTAAAATCACTGGTCTGTAATTCTCTGACATATTTTTTGAAACCCTTTTTAAATAATGGTATGATGTTTGCTTCTTTCCATTCAAAAGGAACCACTCCCTCTTTTAATGACAAGTTGAACACTCTTAACTTGTTCTACTGGTTCCATTAATAGTTTTAGTGGAATTCCATCCACTCTGGGTGATTTGTTATCCTTCATTTCTTTTATTTTCTTAGCTACCATTTCTGGAGTTACAATTAACTACCCTAAATAGTCCGATTTAGCATCCTGAAATTTAGCATCTGGAACTGGTAATGAACAAATATCCTCTCAGGTAAACACTGAACTGAAGTAAACATTTAGGTATTCTGCCATTAAAAACTTTGTGTTATTATATTTCGAGCATTGTCTTAGTGGTCCAACCTTGTCTCGTACATTTTGTTTACTCCTGACATATGCATAAGGCTTTCTATAATTTTTTTATGTTACATGCTAGTTTTTGCTCATAGCTTCTTTTACATTTTTTTATTTCAGTCATAGCTGGATTAAGTGCCTCTTTGTAAATTCTGTAGTCTTCAACCTTTCTGGTACGCACTATTTTTCTAATACCTTCTTTTGACAAGTGTTTCTTTCTAGACCGTGTTCCTTGTTTTTTTCAAGAGAATAAATTGATCATTGATACTCTCAATTACATATTTTAGAATGTTCCAACATTCCACTGCGGTCTTATTCTTCAGCAAGTTATTCCAATCTACCTTTGCTAAGTATTTTCTCATATCTTTATATTTACTTTTGTGTAAGTTTCTCTTGTGTTTTTTATTTTTACTTTCTGATTTTGCTTTGATTTTAAAATATATTTGATTATTATCACTGTTACCCATTGGCTCGTGTATTTTGACATTGTCCAGCCACCAATTTATTGTGTGAAGACAAAACTATATGTAATACATTCTCTCCCCTGGTTGAATCTAGTTGGGTAAGAAAGCTCTACTGAATTAAAAATACAGACTGTTCTCTCTAGAGATCTCCATTGTATGTGTCTATGGTTTAAATCTCCCATTATGATACATTCCCTTTTACTCACTTCCTTTATAGTGATGTGTGTTATCCTCTTCATTTATATTTAGACTTCGGTAAACCAGTCCAATAGTTAATGTTGAATTTCTGTAACTATATTGCACCAAACAGCTTCAGCGCAATCTGCTTCTTTTTCTAATTTTATTTTGTAAGCCTGAATAGATTTTTTAATATATAAAATAACTCCCTCTCCCCTTCTTCCTATTTGATATCTCCTAAACATTACATATCCTGTCAGTCCTATTTCAGCATCTGATATATTTTTGTTGGCCCGTGATTAGGTTATACCAATTATGTGAGGGTCAGTATCTTCTACCATAATGTTTAATTCATATTTATTATTTACTATGCTCCTTGCATTTAAACACACACATTTATTACCAGATTCAGAAATGTTTTCTCAACATTTTGTTACTGGTTTGTGTGTACTAGTGGCCTTGTTTGAGGCACCTCTAAGTAATAGACCAGGAACCCAGAGCTTTTATTTATGTAAATGATGCCAAAAGGTTTGACCCCATGGACTGAAGGGACCACCCCTCCCCCAACATCTAAAAAATGCATTGCGGCCAGGTCAGGGGTGGTGAGTTGCCCCCGAAATCACCCATCGAAGGGGGTAAGAAAGTACATTTATTTGTGGGAATGACGCCAAGGCTAAAAACAGTGCCAAATGTTCCATTGGGGTTCCCTGAGTATGGAATGACCACTGCAAGCAATTTTACATGGGGTATTCCCCCGTCAGTAACCCCAAAAGGGTGCGAAAAGGAGGCATTTATCTATGAGAATAACACTGATGCTAAATAGTGCCAAATCTTTCCTTGGCGTTCTCTGAGTACGGAATGACCAATGCCAACAATTGTTCCCCCTGCCAGCAACCCACTAAGGGTAAGAAAGGGGGCACTTATTTAATGGAATGACACTTATTTAATGGAATGACACTTATTTAATGTGAAGGATAAAAACAGTGTTAAGTTTTTCCGTCAGATCCCTCTGTACGGAATGACCAATGCCAGCCATTTTAGGTGGGGCCTTCCCCCTGCCAGCAACCCCAAAGGGTGAGAAAAAGGGAGCATTTATTTTGGGAATGATGCCAATGCTAAAAGCAGTGTCAAATACTCCCTATGTATGGAATGACCACAGCCAGCCATCTTAGGTGGGGTCTTCCCCAAACGGTGAGAAAGGGTGAGGTATTTTTTAAAGGAATGGCGGCAAGGGTAAATAACTGTGTCACAACTTTCATTTGGGTTCCCTGAGTATGGAATGACCAATGCCAGGAATTTTATGTAGGGTTTATCCCTACCAGCGACCTAAGCCCTCCTAGTCCCAATGGTTATTACTTCCATTGTAATCATCGTGGGTACATAATTTGATCTATCAATGATGTTCTTGATGAGAACAGTCTTTACAGAAACACAAAGAATAAAAAGTATTTACCAACTCATAACAAACGCACAAATCCATGAATTCAAACAACAGAGCGCTGACACTGCTACACTACAGCACAGCACAAAGTGATCTTGCTGAAAGGTTTTCCAATGAAACACTTGGTTTATGTATAACTAAAAAAAGAACTCAACAACGTGTACAGTCATTGTTCAGTGTCCAATTATATATTCATAAGGAAAATAGCATTATTATTACACTTATTGGTCTAATGAATGCATTAGATGTCATCACTGTCCTCGCTCCATGTTTTGCCTGACTCATCGTCAGCTGACGTCGCTCCCACGCTGTCCACATCACCCATAGTAGTGTCTGCAAGGGACTCCAGGAGTGCATTAGTCAAGCTCCAAGCTGTTTTCAGTCTTGTTCCATCCATAGTCGGTGGTACTCGCCTCACCAGTTGGACCATTCTGGTCGACTCTCTTCCGGATCCTTGCACAAAGTGTGCCCTTTTGATGTGATTGACAAACATCTTGGTGCATGGGGAAGGGAGGCACAGTTAATCTTCTTTATTCTGGCCGGGGGTTCCTTCTCATTGTCACCACTCATGCGCATGAAGGCCTTGCACATTGCCTCGTTGATGTCAGAGGTTTTGAAATTGTATAACAAGCAGACACAAGGAGGTGACAGCAGGATCATTGACAAGCATAAGAAGAATGGCAAGGACGTCAGTTTGGATGGACCTCACTCGAACATTTCCGGAGGAAACACTGTTTGCATAGGAGGTAATCAGGGTGTTGGTCTGCTCGAGTGACCATCAAGGAAATTGGGTGCTTCTGTTTGCAGCGGCTTATTTCATTCTTCCATGAGGAAACAGGTACTCTTCCCTGAAAGCTCTATGTTTTAGGAGCTCCGTCCAACTCTACCGCTGGGCCTGGTCAGGTCCAATGGTGATAAATGTGTAATGATACCCTGATAATCGCAGCTATCGCTCCAAATAGAATCAAATGTGAGAGGTACTTGTCGAATACCAAGAGGATTTGTTCACCATGACTGGAATATGCCTTCACCAAACAATCCCTGGTCATGACTGCACATGTTGATTTGCTGTTGACTTGCAGAATGGTTTCATATATTTGGCGCTGTTTTTAGCCTTGGCGTCATTCCCATAAATAAATGTTCTTTTTTTGTTCCCTTTGATGGATGATTTCGGGGGCAACCCCACCAGCCCAGACCTGGCAGTTATACATTTTAGGGGTTGTGGGGGGGTTCAATCAGTCAAACTCGAAGGAAACATTTGACACCATTTTTTCTTTTGCACCAGTCCATTAATTCGGCATCATCCTATTAAATAAATGCGCATTTTGGGGGTTTCTGGCAGGGGGAATCCTCTGCCTAAAATTGCCGGCATTTGTCATTTCATACTCAGGGAACCGCATGGGAACATTTGACATTGTTTTTAGCTTTGGTGCCATTCCCATAAATAAATGTACTTTTTTGCTCACTTTGACGGGTGGTTTCAGGGGCAACCCCTCAGCCCAGACCTGGCAGCAACACATTTTGTGTGAGAAGTCCTGGTTTGAGGGTAGGGGATGTACGAGGATGAAGGAAGTAGAGGTAGAGTTGGAACAGCTGTGGCTGCTCATTGTGGCAATGGTGGGAAGGGAACGGGTGGGTTGTGCCAGTGGTTCTGGTGGGGGACAGAAGGTGATAAAGTCGGGGAAGACGATGAGAGAGATGCTAGCGTGGGAGGAGGCTGAGGGGAGGGTAAGTGACAGGTCATAAGGAGACGGGACATAAGGCAATGAGACATAGGGAGACAGGACGAAAGGAGATGGGAAGGAAGACAAGTGGGTTTAAGGAGAGGGGAGTGGGGGAGACAGTAGCTAAGGAGATGGGGGGGAGAAGACGAGAGTTAAGGTGATGGAAGTGAGTGAGATGGGAGGGAAGGTGTCAGGAGGGAAGGCGGCAGGAGTGCAATTTAGCCAGAAGATGGGAGAGAAAGGTGACAGGTTGATGGGTGAGAGAGAGAATGAAAACAGTCTGCCAAGTGACAAAGCTGCAGGACAGAATATGATGGAAAGGTCCATCAGAACAGCTATCCTGAGGCAGGGATAGAGTGGGTGAGGAAAAGAGCAAGTGTGTTTGTGGGGGACTCAATAGTTTGGAAGACCGACAGAATCTTAAACAAGGGAGATGACATGGTGGTCTGCTGGCCTGGGGCCAAAATAGAAGCGATAACTGAGAGGGTAGAAAACATGGTGGGTTCAGGCAAAGGTGGATCTGTTTTAGTACACGTAGGGACAAATAATGTAGAGATGGAGGGTACAACTGCCATAGTTAGGAAATACAGGCAGTTGGTCCGAACACTAAAGCAGACACGGGTTGAGCATGTAATACTGTCAGGGATTTTACCAGTAATAGGAAGGAGGTGTCAAAGATATCGAAATTGCTGGGGGATGGCAATTAACATGCTAGTCGAGAAGCTATGTAGGGAAGAAGAAGTTGGTTTTGTGGGGAAGTTTTGTTGAGAGGGCTGATATGTACATGAAGGATGGGCTTCATCTAAGTGGAAAGGCGGCAACAATATTTGCGGACGAACTCTCAGCAGCAGTAGATAGTGGCATGGGTACCATAACAAATATTTTTTGTAGTAAACATTGTTTAAACTAGAAGCGCCGAGGGGTTACTTAGAGGTGCTTTTAAGCAGAACAAGAGGCCACTAGTACAGACAAACCAATAACAAATCGTGTGGCAAACATCTCTGAAACAGGTTATATATGTATGTGTTTAAATGCGAGGAGCATAGTAAATAAGAAATACGAATTAAACATTATGGTAGAAGATATTGACCCTCATATAATTGGTATAACCGAATCATGGGCCAACCTGGACATAACATATGCTGAGCTAGCACTGACAGGATACATAATGTTTAGGAGAGATCGAATAGGAAGAAGGGGCGGGGGAGTTATTTTATATGTTAAAGAATCTATTCAAGCTTATGATATAAAATTAGACAGGGAAGCAGATTTCAATGAAGCTGTTTGGTGCAAAATAATTTCAGGCAATTCAAAATTAACTATTGGATTAGTTTACCGAAGTCCAAACATAAACGAAAAGGATAACACAAAACTACAAAATGCTATAAGTTAACTTAATAAAGGGGAATATATCATAATGGGAGATGTTAACTATGGACAAATACAATGGAAATCTCTAGAGAGCACAGAGGGTGAGGACCAACAATTTCTGTTTTTTATTCAGGATAGCTTTCTTACTCAGCACATGCTAGAACCAACCAGGGGAGATAATGTATTAGATATAGTTTTGTCATCACAAAAAGAATTACTAGACAAAGTAAAAATACATGAACCATTGGGTTAGAGTGACCATAATCAAATACATTTCGACATCAATGTAAAATCAGAAAGTAAAAATAAAAAACATGTAGGAGAAACTTCCACAAAGGTAACTATGAAGATATGAGAAAATACTTAGCAAAGCTAGATTGGAATAACATGCTGATGAATGAATGTAATTGAATGTTGGAATATTAAAAAATATGAAATTGAGAGTATCATCGATAAATTTTTTCTCTTGAAAAAACTAGGAAAATTGTCTAGAAAGAAACACTTGTCAAAAGAAGCTATTAGAAAAATAGTTTTCAAGCAAACTAAATGGAGGGTTTATAGACATACCAGAAAGGATGAAGACTATGCAAATTGCACAGAGGCACTTAATGCAGCTACAACTGAAATTAGACAATCTAAAAGAAGCTATGAACAAAAACTAGCATGTAACATGAAAAATTACAGCAAGAGTTTTTATGCATATGTCAGCAGTAAACAAAACATACAAGGCAAAGTTGGACCTCTAGAAGACAGTGCTGGTAATATAATATCACGGGTTTTTAATGGCAAAAGACCTAAATGGTTAGTTAAGTTCAGTGTTTACCTGAGAGAATATTAGTTCATTACCAGTTCCAGATTCTAAATTTCAGGAAGCTAAATCTGACTATTTAGGGCCGTTAATTGTAACTCCAGGAATGGTTGTTAAGAAAATAAAGGCAATGAAAGATACTAAATCACCAGGAGTGAATGGAGTTCCTCCAAAACTACTAATGGAAACAGTAGAACAAATCAGTATACCACTTGCAAGAGTGATCAACTTATCATTAAAAGAGGGAGTTGTTCCTTTTGAATGGAAAGAAGCAAACATCATACCATTATTTAAAAACGTTTGAGAAATAAGTCGGAGAATTACAGACCAGTGCGTTTAACGTCAGTGATTTGTAAATTATTAGAAAGGTTAATTAAAGACCATATGGTGGACTTCCTTGTTAGGCATAAATTAATAAATTCATCTCAACATGGATTCCTAAAAGTGAGGTCATGCTTAACAAATATGTTATGTTTTTTGGAAGAAATCACTAAATGGATAGACGAGGGATCACCAGTAGATATTATCTACTTAGATTTTCATAAAGCTTTTGACAAAAATGCCACATGAAAGATTACTACTTAAATTAAAAGCCCATGGTATCGGGGATAGCATAACTGACTGGATAGAACAATGGCTGACTGACAGAAGACAACGAGTTGTAGTAGATGGAGAAGTTTCAAACTGGAAATAAGTTTTGAGTGGTGTACCACAAGGATCAGTATTAGGACCTTTATTATTCTTAATATATATCAATGACTTCGACGACAATATAACAAGTAATGTACTTAAATTTGCAGATGACACAAAAGTTAACACTGATGGTGATAAACAACATTTACAAAACGATCTAGACAGATTAGTGAAATGGTCTGAGAAATGGCAGATGTTGTTCAATTTTGGGAAATGTAAATGCCTACATGCAGGACATGGGAACTTGGATGTAAACTATAAAATGGGAGATACTGTTCTGGGTACTCCTGTAAAAGAAAAGGACTTAAGAGTTACAATAACTGCTGATATGAAAGTTTCAGAGCAGTGTGGTATTGCAGCTTCAAAGGGTAATCAAATTCTTGGGTTGATTAGGAAAAACATAACTTACAAGGATAAAAAGCTAATTATACCTCTGTATAAAGCAATAGTTAGACCTCATTTAGAATACTGTATACAAGCGTGGAGACCATATTGTAAGAAGGATATAGATACACTTGAACGCATACAGAGGAGAGCAACTAAAATTATTCCAGAACTGAGATACCTTAGTTATGAAGAATGCCTGAAAGAATGTGGTTTAACAACTCTAGAGACATGGAGGTTAAGAGGAGATTAGATTGAGTTTTTTAAGATATTGAATGGGTATGAGAATATTGATAGAAATATGTTTTTCTCTCTCAAGAAAGATAGAAGAACTAGAGGACATGAGGTAAAGTTAGTAAAGAATAAGTGTAGATTGGATATCAGGAAATACTCGTTCTCACAGAGGACAGTAAATGAATGGAACAAATTATCTACAGATTATATAACCTCTAGCAGAGTGAATATGTTTAAAAACAAGTTGGACACATATCTCAGGAGGGCGGGTTACACACAGATGAAAACTGATGGACTCTCGATAAGCCAATGGCTGTCCACTTGCCATCTGGGCCTTTGGCTTGGATGGCAAATCTTGTTAAATATTGTTAAATAACCCCTCTGTGCTTCTAGTTTAAACAATATTTGCTATCAAAAGTACTTTTTACACTACCCATGCCACTGTTGACTACTGCTGAGAGTTCATCTGCAAACACTATAGGTGCGTAGTCCCAAAACCATGAATTTTGTTTCGCTTTCGTGAGTGAGTTAGTGAGTGAGTGACAGCGCAAGAAGAAGGAGCAAAATAAAATGTGTTGTTGTTAAATAATAAATCAGCTGTCAGTGAGCAACAACGTTTAAAGTATAACTGTACTGGTTTATTCTTGCTTTTTGAAGCATAAGAGCCAAAATTACTATGACAAAAGTCTGCTGTCACATAGTTTTACATATTCTGTTCTCAGGCTCTTGTTTCTTACCACATATTCCGATAAACCGGCTACTATCTACAAAGCCCGCATGGATGGAAGTGAAAGTACAAAGATTGTGACCGCCCCGAGTACCGGTACATCTTTCAAGTTAGCCATTGACTACAACAACAACATGATCTGTTGGACTAGCTACCGTAAGTGTTGTTAATCTCTGTATTCCAGAATACATACACATTTATATAGGTCAAGACCTGCCCATTGCCATGGCAGTGCTATGTACGCATGCCACATGCATGCAACACGCATTCAGGAGCCAAAATTAGCTGTTGTCTGATTGTTCTGGACAAGGTTAAATTGCAGACAAATTTTAATTAACATTCGTTTTCACTGTATTTTGTGTAATTTGGGCGATACTACTAATTTCAAGTACATTTGTTAAACTATAGACCTACATGTAATACTGTCTTACCTTGTTATAACGTCCCTCGCTATAATGCAACCAGTTATGGACACCAATGTTCTGCTGCCGGGGGGGGGTGAAATTGGCTTGTAATTTTATCATGGGCCATTCATAAAGTACGCCACGCTCTGAGGGCGGGGTGTCCGGTTAAGCGTTATGAGTCATTATGTGGAGGAGGTGTCTTGGCGATCGATATGTTCGTTATTATAAAAAGTTGTTTTGTTCCTTCAGCTGTTGATATCAGACTGATATCAGACTGATAACATTGATTGCCATGCCAGTTTGCCGGTATATTTCAACTGAATTCAAACGGAAAAGGAATGCGGACTAAGTGAAGTCTGTAATGGCATGAGAAGTATGCAAACTTAGTGAAAAATATATGTATGCATAATATGTTGAGGGAGGTCTTTCTAAAAATGAAAGTAGTTTTTTAACGTGACATACCTCACAGATAACTCCATACCACTGATCACAGTACCAGTCTGTTTGAAAAGTAGAGCTTGTCTTGCGTGGCGTACTCCTCGTGTTTGTCCAGATTACTTAGACTTGCTTAGATGAGGCTCAGTAGATGTAATGTGAATTAAATGTGGAATGAAGTGTTGCATTATTTGTTTTTGCTACCTAACAAAGACTTGGTATGTTCATTCCTGTAAATGAGTTATGCGTTGCATACGCCCAGAGATCACAGTATATTATTCACTATCTTAAATAAAAGTCACTTCGAGATGTTGAGCAGGTCTTGAATGTTCATTTAATTTCATCGAACCCCAGTCCAGGTGAGGCATGACTGGTTGTCCTAGCACATGCATACAAAACATGTATATAATAACCAAACCAGTGGTGCTCTCCAATAAAAACAGTCAAACCATATATGTGACCACACCATTCATAGAAGCTCTAGAGTCAACTCAACAACACTAGATTGAGCATCAACCACTGAACAATAAAATATTTTTCACCAAAATCATAATCCTCTGATAATAAGGTTATAATATAATAACGCTTGACATAAACATGCAGCAACATACGCTACTTGGCCAGCAGTTTTGTTTTCTTGGTTGAACAAACACTGATTGAGACTCAGTTTGGGTTGCATTAAAAGTTAAAATATCTGCAAAAAATCTGTTGTTAACATGTATTTATATATGTTTAATTAATCAGAATTCATCTTTATGTATGCTCTCAACACTTTACTGAATGTCAATCTGTTACAGATGAAAGACACATAGCGTGCTCAGACTATGACGGTAACCAGACAGATATTTACTACAACACAACTGGCAATCCAAGGGCAATAGAAATTGAAGATGACACTGTATACTACACACAATACAACTCAAACTCGAAAACATTCAGGTAGTGTACTCTGAATGAAACATCCCCATAAACTGTAAGGCAAGATATTTCTTTCACCATATTTATCTAATAACAGCTACTATAAAACAGGTTTGAACAGTAACACAGTAAAGTTTATGTTTTTGTTTTCACATAATTTTATATAGAAGTATTGTAACATCATCTGAGGTATGGGTGTGTGGTCTGTATCATGTGATCAGGGTTGAAAAAATCATGATTTTTATAAAAAAAATAAAAAAATATGATTTTATTGATTTTTTATTTATTTGATTTTTTTTTTTTTAAATCTGGTATATAGATATTTATATAGATGTTTAAGTTTGTAAACTCTTTCAAACATGTTCTATTCAAATCGATTTGGGTTCTGTCTTAACAGACAGTACATGATTTTTGCTTATATAAAGACATTAGACAATTTCCACAAGGCCTCACCCCCTGTAGTTGCATAATCTGTCTTGGAAAGGAAAGCATGCTGTGTGTCTGTGGCTGTGGCAGTGGTAATTATTGTTTGCCTATAGGGTGGATTAGCACCTGTCCAGGGCTCTGTGTACTCTAAGGGTCTCTAACCAGAATACAAACTGGTACAGTATTAAAGAACTGAGTCAACATACTGAATTGGTAACAGCTAGCACAAGCTATAAGTGGACTTTAACTCAGGGCTTATGTGTTGAAAAGATACTTCCTCTGGAAGACAAGTTTGTGGGGCTTCACTGCATTCAGAAAGGGAATAGCTCAAACATACACAGTGTCATAAAATATTTGACTATCAAGCTATCTGGTGACAATACAGCTACACAAGTGTGCGCACTTTGTGTTTTGTATTAAAAAACATACAAAACTTTGTTGATATCGATGCTTGTAAACAATTATTTGTGTTAAATTCATATAAATCAGTGATTAAAAAAAAACGGAAGTAAAAAATCATAAATTTTTGATTTTTTTGGAGTGATTTAAATCATGATTTAAGTCAACGATTTAAATCAAATGATTTAAATCAAACAACCCTGCATGTGATCATTGAGATTAACCTTGAACCTTGGCAGTGCTTCGTTCATGAGACCCGTGAATACAAGATCTGACGGTTGCTGTTATTACCAGATTCGAAGATTCAAGTGGTTTTTATACTTAACCCTCCTCAACTGAGGATGTGAAATTGGAGAATTATGCAGCAGTTTTCAGCTCAGTGGCCAGCATATAGTACGGCTACACCCAGGGCAGGAACTCAGGCAGATAGTTCAGATAGTTTGCTTTACCATGAATACAAGTAAATTGCACTTGATATAAACTTACAATGTTGTAATTCATGGCAATGCATTAATCTGCTTTCTTGCAGTGTGAATTCTTTCAAGCTGAATGGGGGAAAACACAGAACCATTCTAGAGTTGGAGAAAACCCCATCCATAGCACTGTTGCGTCGGGAATGCGTTAAAGTATCAGGCACCTTAGGTAAATAGCATCACGGTGACTGTTTATGCTCTGTAAACACTTCCTCCTCTGTGCCACACAGAGTATTTATGTGCTGTATGTGTTGCTTAATATCCATGCATATTGTTTAAACTCTATCTAAATGTGCTATCTACTTGCACAAATATTACATGTGGTACACGTGCTTGTTACTTCTATGTAATAAACTTTATTAGCCATGTATATCTTATGTGCTACATGTGTGTTCGGTGTAGTGTGTAGTATCTAGCTGTCACACATACCATAGGTGATACATCTGCTATTTATTTTGATGTACACTTGACTAAAATGTAGTACTAGACGTATGATGTGTGCTACATGTGCTTAATGTGGTGTATATGTTTTATGTGCTATTCGTAGTCTGTTATATGTGCTACATGTGCTATTTATGTTTGTATATTATAACAATTATTTGCCATGTGTATCATAGGTATTACATGTGCTTGATGTGTTGTACTTGCTATATATTTGATATGCATATGATATGTGCTGTATGCCCTATTTTTATATGATACAAAATATTTGTCTGTGTATCATACATGGTTCATGGGTTACCAGTGTTCGATTTATCATACATATAATGTGCCATATGTGTTCTACGTGTTGTATGTGTTGTCTACTTCCCTCACATATCATATGTGCTACACGTGTTCTACATGTTGTATGTGTTGTCTACTTATTTACCATGCATATTATATGTGTTACATGCATTGTATATACTATTTATCTCCCATATCATATGTGCTACTGATGCTTTACATGTTGTATGTGTGTATACTTCCCTCGCATATCATATGTGCTGAATGTGCTCTACATGTTGTATGCATTGCCTACTTTCCTCGCATATCACAAGTGCTCTACATGTCGTATGTGTTGTGTACTTATTTACCATGCATATTATATGTGCTACATGCGTTGTATCTGCTATTTATTTCCCATATCATATGTGCTACATGTTCTCTACATGTTGTCTACTTATTTACCATGCATGTTATATGTGCTACATGTGCTCTACATGTTGCATGTGTTGTCTATTTACCATGCATGTTATATGTGCTACATGCATTGTACGTACTATTTACCTCCCATATCATATGTGCTACTTGTGCTCTACATGTTGTATGTGTGTCTGCTTCCCTCACATATCATATGTGCTACATGTTTGTGTTCTACATGTTGTATGTGTTTTCTACTTCCCTCGCATATCATATGTGCTACTTCAGATGTATGTGCATAACTATTACATGTGCTACATATTGACCATATGTGCTTTATTTTCTACTTATTTACTGTGCATAGCAGACATGCTTTATGTGCTACTTGTTTACCATGCCTAGTATATGTGCTATCTACTTTCCACGCCTGTGCTACATGTGCTATTTTTTTATTCATATGCCTTGGAAATCATATGCGCTACATGTGGTGTATATGTTGTATGTGCTATACATTGATATTTATTTATGCATAATGCATACTATTTGTCATGTACATAATATGTGCTTTGTGTGTTTTATGTACTTACTATTTTCAACAGGTCTATGTTTTCCTTATATACTGATATGTTCCTGTTACATATTTCTTTGTCATGCATATTATGTAAATGTTACATATGATATATGTGCTACTTTTCACATCTTTCACATATGGTGCGTGTTGGGTGGCCTGTGTTGACCTGTGGCACGTGTAGTTATATTCTCTGTTATCCAGACTCTGTGGTGTGCAGCTGCCCGTTGCTACATGTTGTATGTGCTATCTATTTTCCATGCATATCATAATGTGCTATATGTGTTATTTTTGTTGTATGTGCAATTGTGCATCCCACTGCATATCCACTGATTAGTTTCTTAATAGAATGTGCACTGTGCTGAAATCTAACTCGAACTGGATGGTGTTTTGTTTTCTGTTATAACTGGATGAGTAACACCACATTGGAGCATCAACACGAGAAACAACCAACACATACAACAGACCTGAGTTATAATTGGATGAGTGACACCATGTTGGAGCATCAACATGAGAAACAACCAACACATGCGAGAGAACAAAGTCGCCGGCTGAAAGAGAGGAAGAAGTTCCAATCATCATGGGGAGAAGACAAGGAGAAGATCCCCATGAGAGAGACTACAGGTCAAACAACATAGGACTATGGGATCATTGACAGGTGAGACAAAATGTCAAGTAGCATATACACAAAGGGAGTATAACATAATATGATGCAGACATAATTTAACGTTGTGTTATACCTATATGAGTGTAGATTTTCATTGCCACTGTGTGGTTAATGCTTTATCTGTGTGTGGGTATGCACATGCAAACGTACGTAAGTGTCTATGTGTGTATATGTGTGTAAATGTATGCAAAGGATCCTCAAAATAAACCATTGAGGTGTCATCTGGCTTAATTATTTAAGGATGAGTATGCATTCGCAGATTTCTTTCAAATATATTCCAAATACAAATGTGTCCTCCAGTAGACAACCATTGAAGAATACATGTGACGTATTCATTAATCACACCGTTATCATCTTATTCCAGTTGCCCCTCAATGTATACAACAGAGACTTGAAATGTGAGCTAGACATAGTCACCCTACAAAAGACATCTACAACATTCCGCTTTGTGTAGTGACATCACAGAGACACGAGAGGTGAACTAGACATAATCAACCAACAAAAGACGTCTACAACATTCTGCTTTGTGTAGTGACATCACAGAGACACGAGAGGTGAACTAGACATAATCAACCAACAAAAGACATCTACAACATTCTGCTTTGTGTAGTGACATCAGAGACACGAGAGTTGAGTTAGACATAATTTCCCTACGCAAGACGTCTACAACATTCCATTTTGTGTAGTGACATCACAGGGATACAAGATATGGACTTGACATAATCGGCTTACAGAAGACGTTTTTTTATAGAAGGAGATTGTGTTGGTATTAGAATGACAGATTGTTATATATCTTGTCAGCATGCATTTATGATACAAGTATGCACTTATGGTAGAACAATCCATCTTGAATAATTGGTAGTGTTAATTAAAACCAGGCTTCTGTACAATTTCAGCGTTGACCTATCTGTGTGACTTAGGCATTTGACGATGTTGATCGTTCAGTAATTCATCAAGATTTGGAAAATGGAGTGAGCCATATGTATTATTTTTAAATGATTCGAATCGCACATCCCTCGGTGGTACCAACATGTGTGATGTTCTCTCTCTGATGACAACATGTTGGTTGATTTAGTAACATTGACTTATTACTCTTATGTATGCTACGTTGTATGTATATACATTCCCTCTCAAAGTATTCGTTTATCTTTACTGTATCAACTTTGTTGGCATATGATGTTTCTCCACTCATAGGTGTACAATATTTTTTTAGCGCTGTGGCATGTGCCAATATTTTGTATACACAAAATATATAAGATATGAGATACAATCAGGTGGAGGCGAGCCCAATTTACAGGATACTGACATAGAAACGCATATATATATATATATATATATATATATATATATATATATATATATATATAATATATATATAGCAAACTACTGCCGTGTCATTTCTGGATAACAGTTTCTGAACTTGAAAACATATATCAAACAGAACGGTGATGGGTGTTGAAGTGTGCGTGCGTGTGTGCTATGCAGTAACTGTTTATTTATCTAACTATTCGTGTTTAATTAAGGGGAAGGTCCTAGTCCAATATTTAAAGTGGCAATGCTCGAGTAATTGTCCAGACTCCCGCAGCCACAACTACACGGCTGGCTACACTAGTCCACCCAACCAGCACATGGCAATGCCACCAACTTCCCCGCAGTTTGACGCGCACAAATTAATGTTAACTGTTGGTTTGCCTAGAGCCAGCCTCTCTTGATTTCCAAGTCAGCTTGTGTCGTTGTGAGACCTATGCGCTGCAAATATTTCCGAATATCTATTGTTACTGGTTAATCGTTATCGCTGAATTTATTGATTTTATTGCAAGATCAGTTTTGTTGTTCGGTTTATTCCGCTCCGTTTGAAAAATCCCACCCACCCTCCCTAATATTGCGTTAACAGTTGTTATCTAATAAATCAAGTCGTGCATTAGGTGTAGATACACTGTGAAACACTGAAGACAGAGAGGTAGTTCACAAAGTTTTTGAATTTTTCGACGCTTTTCCCTGTTAGAGTTTGGTACACGAGGTTTTGCATTAACGCTTTTCTCTCCACTGAGTTTTCAGTAGTGTACACAGGGTTTTTAGTGCGGGTACTTTTTACGAGTACATTTGTGTGGCTGTTTGGCCCTACCTCTCGGTCTGATGTGTTAGTAGTTATTGGTTGACTAATGTCTAGATACGTGACACCTTTATACATTGTGTGTTGTGTTACCATAATTTTCATTATGAATTGTTCACGAATGTTGGGTGGTTAGCCCACTTTTTTTTATCATGTTTGGCTGGGGGATCGAGTACCTCAGCCTTTCTGTTTGTACATGTATGTATATGGTTAATTCACGGCGGAGTGACCACCACCAATACCATGTGAATTGTATATAAGTCAGTAGTAGTACAGATAGTACTGGTAGTGGGTAGCTGATAGGCATGATTTACTAATTATGTGTAAACACCTTTTGGGGGCCAGCATGCTTGCTGAGATTATTTGATGTATCTTATTTTGATGGTGTATGCTTGCCTAATTTCCTGCTCCTTAATTAATAAATCTAAATGTCATTCTTTGGCCTATTTCAATCTACGCTGGACTTGTGTTGTTATTTTGCATAAAATTAATGTTAACTGTTGGTGTAAGCGCACACGTTTGTCGAGTCCACCTCCCTCCCCACCGTCCATGTGGTTCAAAGTACTCAATGGCTTGCTATATTGTTTATTCAATTTTCCCTGTTCCAGAATTGTACACGAGGTTTTCCTTTAACGCGTTTTCGTCGTCAGACTTCATCCAATCTTCAGTGTTCTACACAGGGTTTTTAATGCTCTGACTCTATTCGATTGAGGTATGTGTGGGTGTGGCAGAATCGCCCCGTCTTTCACTTCACACTAGTTTCCGTATTGTATTGTTCAAACTTATACATTGCGGCAATGTCTAAAAACCACAACTGGCCCATACATGTTTGTAGATAAGCTTCGTGCTGGCACAACTGTAATAAATGTCTAGGAATTCTGGCCATTATCACTCTATCTGGTGTTGTATGCTCAGTTTTCCGGATAAATGAATCATGCACATTTATTTCAACATGAATCTGAATATGTATCTAACATCGATGTAGGCTACCTATAATGTGCTGTTGCATGTTGTTCAACATTTGCATAATTTAAGTTTCCAATGTGTTAAATAAATGAATAGCTTACTTGTTTACTATGACAATATATCATTCTGCATTAATAATAATAATAATTTGTTTACATTTTACGAAGTTTGCGAATTTTAATTGTGTTAAATAAATAAATCAATAGCTTACTTGTTTTCTGTGACTATATATCATTCTACATTAATAATAATAATAATAATAATTCGTTTATGTTTCGCGAAGTTTGAGAAGATGCTACACTTACGCAAAGAAAATATATAGGATATTTTAAAGTTTGAATACCCAATTAAAAAACTATTGGAAATATCTACAAAGAAGAATGTACTCTGCCAGCTGTTGTGATCGTCAGAACGAACTTTTTACCCACAATTCATAATAATATAATAGTAATAATAGTTGTCCTGGTAGTTTCTAACCCATACAGTAAGCAGCGACACAACCACACTCAAGAGTTAGTATTGGGCGGCACAGGGATCGTTTAAGGTTTGGATCCCGATTTGGAGCCCGCACCAAATAAAGCCAGTAGATGTAAATCATGTTTATGTAATAGTTCAGCTCAGTTTAAAAATGTGAATGGTATTGACCAATTAAAATCATAAACTCGTTGGCTATTAGGAACCGTTAGAAACGCAATTAGTAGCGCCACCAAACAGCGCGAACCTAACGTGTTGGCTTCCGTAGGAGCTGGCGGAATTGTTGTGTTTTGATTAGGGCCGGAACGATACACTAATTCACGTTAAGATATGTATCGCGATACTAATGTCACGATACGATACATATCACGATACATACTACACTGACTAGAATGATGCAACAAAAGTAAAACACACGTTTATTTATCACGTGGACAAGGCAACGCTACAGCAGACGTTACGTCATCACTCACACGAGGTCCAAATTGCACGCGCGATTTGAACAAAAATAATAGTGTAAAGATTTTACATAGATTATAATTAGATATACATGTGGGAAACATACTACATGTTATATTTCGCTATTTTTATCGATACGCATGCAGGTGTGGTTCGCATTGAAAGTTTAATGCTTCACAAAGGTGACGCTAATAATATTTTGTATACCGCTATCGCATATCGTAGTGTACCGCGATACGGATATTGTGTATCGTGGACCGTACCGTGCGGTGTGTGTCGCGACACACCGGTGCAACGTTCCTTTCCTAGTTTTGATCCTAGCCTCGATTATCCAGGCTCCGCGTTGTGGCGCCACTGTTTGTCGCATAAATCTTCGCCTGGATTAGTCTCGCTTATCCGACTCTCGCTCGGCTTCGTGAATTCGCCGAGAAGAGAGTCTGGCCGCAGAAGCGGAGTTGTGTGAATATAATCAAAGTTTAAAGTTAATTCGAATTGCATTGTATCATAACAGTTAACTGTTAATTTTATGAATTAATCATATGCTCGGATGAAATCTTAATTAACTAATTATGTATACGCCCAGAATCTGACACTGGACGAGAAGTATTTCAAATTCAGTCGCCGCTTCTGTCTTGTACAGTAAGCAACGTTGCGTTTACGCTCTGCTCAAAAATACCACCCACCCTCCCTAATAGTGTGTTAACGGTGGGGGTCCAATAGATCAGTTCGTGCACAATGTGTAGGTACATTACGAAACATTGGTAACAGAAAGGTAGTTCACAAAGTTATTTTTGACGCTTTTCCCTGTAGTGGTTTGGTACACGAGGTTTTGCATTATGCTTTTTCCTCCACTGAATGTTCAGTAGTGTACGCAGGGTTTTTAGTGCGGGTACTTTTCGAAGTACATTTGTGTGGCAGTTTGGCCCTGCCTTTCTGTGTCATGTGTTAATAGTTGGCAGTTTTCGTTATATGCGGGTATATATGGCACGTTTACACATTATGCATTGGGTTACCATACATTCATTATGGTTTGTTTATAAATATTTGTGTGATTAGCCCACTATGTCATGTATCAGCAGTATGTTTATTCATTATATATGTATATATATATATATATATATATATATATATATATATATATATATATATATATATATATATATATATATATATATATATATATATATATATATATATATATATATATATACATATATACATATATATATATATATATATATATATATATATATAATATATATATATATATATATATATATACATATATATATATATACATATATATATATATATATATATATATATATATATATATATATATATATATATATATATATATATATATATATATATATATATATATATATATATATATATATATATATATATATATATATATATATGTACAGCACCCTTACTCTTTAGGTGTTGCGTTACCTTTAATCGCATTTGATTTGTTACCATTGTTAGGGGTTTAGCCCAAATTTTTCATGTATACTATTTTGCTGGGGGGATCGAGTACCCCAGCCTTTCTGTTTGTACATGTATGTGTATGGCTAATCAACTTGGTAATTACGCCCATACTATGGCACTTGTCACCAATTGTGATTGTCACTCCTATGTAGGGGCTCTTCGGCATTCCATGCCTATAATTACTGTATTAAATAAATGGATTTTCTCACTCATACATGTTTTCAGTTATGACTGATATGTACAGAAACTAGCTCAGGCTCCACACCAGTTTATGATATCATTAAGACCAGGCAATCAGATTAAGTAGGGATATTAAATTCAATGACATAAGACGCAGGCATGCGAATACGTATTTCCGTCACAATGAAAAGCACAGTCTGCGTCCAGGCGAAGATGTGTGCGACAAACGGTGACGCCACAACGCCGAGCCTGGATAGTCGAGGCTACCTGGACGCAGAATGGAGTTCTCATTGTGACTGAAATTATTGATGCGCCCATTTGACTAATTCATAAAATAAGAGTTAACTGTTGATACGATGCAATTCGAATTAACTGTAAACTTTGATTATATTGACACTGTCTGTCCGACTGTCCGACTGAAAAGTTAAATCATGCAAAAAAAATGTTTAGTGTAGCATATCGATAATGACGCTGATTGGCTGCTGGTGCTTCACGGGAACGCATACACAACGTGGAGTGGTGACAGGCAGGGTTCGAAATTAACGGTCCGAGTCTACCAAAAATGCCGTCGGACCACCAAACCACTCACGTGCCGTGGTCCGGTGGGCCACTGGAAATTTTAAGCCATTTTTAGACCATGTTCACCCGTGAGCCAGTGCCAAAATCGCCCGACGGTATATATATTGGCCGATAAAACACAGGAGATACAGTTCACCGATAAAAACTGGATGTTGAAATAGCGCTTGATCTCGCGTCAGAACGTTGATCTCGCGTTAGACATATGGGGACAGCTTGCCTTGTTACTGGCAGCGATTCTCTGTGGGGAGAGTGCGGTTATTATTGATGCAATTAAAACATACGACACATTTCACTGCACTGGACGAACGTGTAGGCAACTATTCGTAATAATCACCACAGAGAAAACAAACAAAAGCCCCGACATGTTTACACATTTGAAACGCGAATGCGCCAAAATAGTTATGAAGAACGCCTGAAAGAATGTGGTTTAACAACTCTAGAGACAAGGAGGTTAAGAGGAGATCAGATAGAAGTTGTTAAGATAATATATTGAATTGGTGTAAAAATATTGATAGAAATATGTTTTTCTCTCTCAAGAAAGATAACAGAACTAGAGGACATGAGGTAAAGTTAGTAAAGGATCAGTGTATATTGGACATCAGGAAGCACTCGTTCTCACAGAGGACAATAATGATTGGAACACATTATCTACGGATTGTATAACTGCTAGCAGCATGAATATGTTTAAGTTTAAAAACAAGTTTGACACACATCTCAGGAAGGCGGATTACACGTAGATGAACACTGATGGACTCGATATGCCAATGGCTTCCTTGTTCCCCTGCCATCTGGGCCTTTGGCTTGGATGGCAAATCTTGTTAAATCTTGTTAAAATCACGTCAACCGAGTTAAAACTAGTTTTATGCTACCACCTAGTTGATAGTGGTGGAGGTAAAAGTGTTTTGTGTGTGTGTGTGTATATATATATATATATATATATATATATATATATATATATATATATATATATATATATATATATATATATATATATATATATATATATATATATATATATATATATATATATATATATATATATATATATATATATACGCCACGATAATGACTGATGAAATAACTGTTTTTCTATCTATCGATTAACTATGTGCAATAGAACGCATGATTTATATAGAAACGTACAAATTGGCGATAACGCGCTTTGCATAAAAATGCTTTATTTAATTAATCCGTTGCGTCTTGCCATACAGGGTCAGCGTGGCTTCCGAACTCCATAGGAATTGTGCGGTAGAGTATTTTTTTGCAAAACGCAAATTGAGTCCATCATGGTGTCACACTCATATCTCGAGGACCAGACTTCGAACCAGCAGGAGAGCTCCATCATGGCGTCACACTCACAGCTCGAGGACCAGACTTCGAACCAGCAGGAGAGCCCCATCATGGCGTCACACTCACAGCTCGAGGACCAGACTTCGAACTAGCAGGAATCTCCATTATGGCGGCAACTCACAGCTCGAGGACCAGACTTCGAACCAGCAGTTTGTTGGCAGCCATGGAAAAGCGCTTTGTCGATGCATGTGAAGTGGTCGTGAATGCATCAGGTCTACTCAACCCCCGATCATGGCCAGTCAAAGAGAACTTCATGGTACCCCTTGAGCGAACTGGGCCAAACCTGCTGATGTCGAACCGGAGTGGCGTCTACTCAAGGCCCAACTCTACCGGAAGTCGAATTGGCAGCCCGTGACCTGGGCCCAGATCAACGCCCTCTTTTCAACTACTTGCCCCAGCATTCTGCTGCTAGTGGATCTACTGATCACCATCCGTGTGGCCACTGCTGAGTGTGAGAGGGGATTCAGTCGGATGAAACGGATCAAGAACGAGTTCCGGACCCGCCTGCAGCCTGGCATCATGACAGACATACTTCGGATCCAGCAGGACTCTCCGAGTATTGTGCAGTTTGATCCGCTTGAGGCTGTTCATCTGTGGTATCAAGACTCCCAGGGAGTCAGACTTTGTTTATGACAGAGCCAGTGACTCTGACAGTGATCTGGATCTCTGCTCAGATGGGGAGTTATCCCGGGAGGAGGAGGACGAGGGGGATCAGGATAATTGAGTTGGTTGTCTGAGTAGGTGACACAAAGAGCCAACAGGTAGCCACAACAACTCCCAGAGCAGAGAGGCTCCTGTGGAAGTGAGGGCGCATGTCAAACATTGTGATGTTTTGTTTTAAATTGAACTCAGCGTGATGCGAGTTTTTTTAATACTGCGAATTTTTTTATATTAATAACATTGTTTTTACTTATACAATATGTCAAATCTAAATACAATAAAAAAATAACGTGTTTGTGCATTATTCTGTTTTCCGAGTTTCATGTAACAAATTTACCTTCAATTCACTAAATCTGGTACGAACCACCATAAATTTGGCAGGACTGCCCAGAAATGTTAATTTCTACCCCTGTAAAATATTAGCAGCGAGACCACGCCTCTGCGGCCAGACTCTCTTCTCGGCGGATTCACGAAGCCGAGCGAGAGTCGAATAAGCGGAACTATTTTGATCCATAAAAAGGTGCCATATAAAACCGGAAGTGAAGGGAACGTCGACATAAAGCCGTCGTAAATTAGTCCAGTTACGTAAATGATTATCTAATGTCTTTTACCGGATGATTCATCAGGTCAATTCTAAATTTAATTAACCGCCAATAATATCTCGAGTATTGAAAACATACACATATAATACGTATAGTCATATATATATATATATATATATATATATATATATATATATATATATATATATATATATATATATATATATATATATATATATATATATATATATATATATATATATATATTTATATATATTCATTTATTTATTTATTTATTTATTTATTTATTTATTAAGTAATACTAAAGGTAGTACTGAATATCCTTAACATTCGTTGCATGAACATTTATTCTTGCTATAGAATATGTTTCAAATGTAGGCAAACTGAATGAATATAACTGTGCGCAAATATATGTGCGCATGTGCGTGCGTGCGTGCGTGCGTGCGTGCGTGCGTGCGTGCGTGCGTGTGTGCTTATGTGTGTATGGTTCGTGTGTGGTTCGTGCGCGTTTGTGTGTGCGTGCGTGTGTGTCGTATGATAAAACTTACTCTGAACTAATGGTAATAACACGTGGAGTTCCTCAAGGATCAGTATTTGGTCCACTTCTTTTCATCTTATACATAAATGACACTGTTAAAACATCCAGTATATTAAACATTTTATTTGCCGATGACACACACGTTTCACTCACATAAAAATTTTAATACACTTATAGGAGAAGTCAATGTAGAACTTAGCAAGGCATTAGCATGGTTTCATTGTAATAAACTGTCATTAAACAGTAATAAAACCGATTTTATAAATTTTACTTCTGAAAAAAAACAACAAACAAGTTGCTATACTCAAGATAAATAGAATTACTACAAATCAAGTCACATCAATTGATTTTTTAGGCATCTACATAGAGGAACATATAAACTGGTTACTGCATATTGACAATACGGTGTCTAAAATTGCACCCAGTGTAGGCATGCTTTATAAATTACAGTAATTTCTGCCAGTCTATATATTAAAAACCTTATATTGTTAACTAATTCTCCCCCATTTACAGAACTGTGCCCTGATTTGGGCAAATACACATCCTTCAAGGATAAATAAATTCAAGATTTTGCAAAAGAAAGCGGACAGAATTGATTATTATATTCCTCAGATCGGGACAAATATAAATAAATTCTCAGTCACTTACATGGCCATGGGTCCGCTATTTTGGAACACTCTATTCTCTGAAATCAAACTAGCGATTTCAGAACACAGTTTTAAACATACCATTACAGAACTGTTGTCAATTTATTTATGAGTGTTATTGATGTCAGTATTACCTACACACCACAGGTTTTTAGGTATACTAACCTTTATAAAGAAATGTAGACATCTCTACCTATTTAGGTAATTATCTTAAGCAGTTCTATTTTTGGTAATATACTTTCATCTGTACTATCTGTAATCATTGCATATATGTTTATGTATGTAATAGTCTTAGTCTTAGTTATAGAAATGTTATTACCCACTGATTACTGCAGGTGGTCCCGCTGTAAGCCCCTGCGGGTTTCCCAGAGATCACTTGAGTTGCATTTCGTTGCATTTCTTTGTACCAAAAAAATTTATGTATCATTGCAACCGAATAAACATTATTATTAACACTCTGGCCAAAAAATCGGGAGTTAAGAAGACGGAATTAACGAGGTGTGGACAAAAATGACTTTTTAACCACCTAAAACGTTTTGGCATGCCCACAAAATATCTTCTCAGGTAGCCACTTTTTTTCGTGAATAAAACTTGACGCATGTCTAATATATAGTACAAGGGATTATGCAAAGTAGAAGTTAGACTAAAAAACAGGATTTGTCATCGTCCACGTGCGTTCAACTGCAAAAATTGTGTTTGGGGCAAGTTATTACAATTGTATCAACGCTCGGACGGCTCTCACCGATGGCTTAGACAGCGAATTGTGAAGCCTAGCGACTGGTTTATAACCAGAACTGTAAATGCTAGCAGCGTCAAATAAAATCAGCATACATCTCAGAAAGGCGGGTTACACATGGATGAAAAATGGTTGGACTCTCGATAAGCCAATTGCTTCTTGTCCACTTGCCAACTGGGTGTTTTTTGTCTTAGGAGGCAACCTTGTTAAATGTTGTAAGATGTTTATGGGACAGTCCTACTTCAGTAATTAATCAGTTCCTGCGCGTGTGCGTGAGTGCGTACGTGTGTGTACCATTCAATCAAGTAGAAGTTGCAAATAGATGTATCGTTGCACCCCTACATGTATCATTACACCCCTAGATGTATTGTTACACCCCCACATGTATCATTACACCCTTAGATATATCGTTACACTCCTACATGTATCGTTACACCCCTGAGATGTATCGTTATACCCCTACATGTATCATTGCACCCCTAGATTTATCGTTACACCCTACATGTTTCATTGCACCGCTAGATGTATTGTTGCAACCCTACATGTATCTTTGCACCCCTAGATGTATCGTTATACCCCTACATGTATCATTGCACTCCTAGATGTATCGTTACACCCCTACATGTATCATTGCACTCCTAGATGTATCGTTACACCCCTACATGCATCATTACACCCCTAGATGTATCGTTACGCCAATTGTGATTATTAAATGGTGTTGCAGGGAAGCGAGTCTGGTTTTGCTGGAAATTTGGTCGATACAAAGAGATACAAAGACGATATTGACTGACCAAGAAAGATACAGTGATTTGACAAGAACGGCGTAACTGGTGCGTGTGCGTGTGCGTGTGCGTGTGCGTGTGCGTGTGCGTGTGCGTGTGCGTGTGCTTCATACATGACCAAGATGAAGATTACACGTTCATGCTTATACCGAGGTCGCTTGCTCCACAAATAAATACTTATAGTAACAGTGTACAAAACAATGACAAACAGACACAGTGAATCATTTTTATTTACAAGTATTTATTTGCTGTCAATTAAGAACCATCGTTATGTCGTTCTGTTAGGCACAGGCTAAACATTTGCATTAGTCGGCTGACAATAATTAATTAAATACATGTATATGTAAACATACGAATTAGTCAACAGTGTTGCTGTAAATGCCAATAAAATAAATAATCCAAAATTAAATTATACTGCTGCAGGTTTTTTGTCTCTTAGACGTCATAGTACATGGTGCGCATTTAACATACGTGTAAATAACCAGTTTAAAAAGGAGCTTGGCCCCGCATAAATACAACAAGTAAAACTAACAACACAGAACAACACAGTCCTAAAACTCCGGATAAATATAAATCTGTATATATTCCTTAACGATGAATAACGACGGTCGGTTTAACAATTAATGTTGCCACAATCAAAATTGGGAATCTGGTGACGAAGCCTCTGTACTCAGCATCTTATAGGCAGACCCTGGCTTCAACAAATCGTATAAATGTGTCGACAACTGTCCTAAGTTGTGTTAGTAAAGTAGAGTAATTTAAATTATTGAACATTTAACAAACAGTCGTGCAAAATATGCACTATTGTTCTGGCAGCGTACGTTTTATATTTTGCGTAGTAAATATATGTGTAGGTCCACACTAGTGCCCTACACACAAAACGTTGCTTTGTTTAACGCATCATGTGTCAAACCGGTATCGCATGCACTCGACTTTGTGAGGTTCGTATTAGTTGGTTGACAGTCAGCTACAAACTAAATAGTACAGACTAAACAGCTACAACGATTCATCGAACCGCCAACCAACGTTTATACACGGTGGAACTATTTCTGACATGTGGCAGTGTTAAGAGTCTGCGCGATTTCATCGCGTTGTCTTTTCTTTATCCTCATCACTGCGTCACGGCGAACAAACTGCACGCTGCCGTCTTTCACGCTGTCGACAAACAGTAAGTACTTCTTCTTCCGTCGCAGGCGGAAGCACTTACATTTTATCGGCAAACGAAATACGAAGCGAGTTGACGCCAGTACAGTTTCGTCTGCAGAGGTTCCGTTCTTAAAGATTGCCACAATCCACATTTTGTAGCCAACCATCTTCTTCGTCCTCCCTTCTTGTTCTACTCCTCCTTCAATAACTGGAAGAAAGGAAACAAAACATCTGTAAGATCTCAGTTTGTCAGGTTCGTTGGAATGTTGATGTTTTCGGTTCATTAATTACGGCGAACCCACGTGACTAGTGCCGACGCTAAAACCGAACTCTTACTGGATGTTTGAAATGAAAGGTCAACTCTTTGATAACTAACAATTGATTTATTGTTTCTAACCGACCCCTTTTCGAGGTATAAGAAACTAAAGCTGCGCTTACTCGATGCAAAGTGCGAACTCCCCACCAGTGGCGTTACTAACCACTTCACCACTGCCACCACTTACATTTCATGTGCAGATTCTCCACATGTTTATTTCATTTGGCAAACTCGTAATTTTGAAATGTGTCTGTAAACACAATAACGTTCGTTTTTGTCTGACACCATGCTCCGACGTAACAAGTCGTAAACAACAATGACGTAACAACAATGTCGTTGCCCAGCCAACCTGTCGTTTATAATATACGCAGAGTGGTGCCACTGTCGGGGAGGGTTGCAGCGACGACGTCAATGCTACGCAGGTAGTCAATCATGTCACGTGGGTTGTGATAGCGCCTCGATTGAAAAAAAAAGGTTCGGGTGTATACAATCAGCCGGGGATTTCTGAGATGACTTCTGAAAAATTTTACAGTTAAAAAATTAATTCTCTCAAAAAGGGAACCCCCCGAACCTCCCCTGGGGACGGGCATGTTACTAATACTTTCATGTTTTGTTTAATTCGAAACAAAAACTACCGATGCTGTGTCAAACAATACTTCCAGTCTACGGAAGTCGTAACACTTGGAAATTCCAGGTGGTAAGAGTCGATATTCGCATACAGACGACATAAATCACACCACGGGCACTGAACTAAGTATTAAATTATCACACATGTGGACTGTTTGGGGAAATGTACGCACACATTAGGTTTGCTAAATGTTACAATGACGATAAATTTTAATTTATCAGGGGTACTTTACAGTGTCAAACATGGACCGTATGGTCCGGGACTCAACGTCTATTTTCGTCCATTACTCAATTGCTTCCGTTTTACCCAACTATCCGTTTACCTACTAAACTCTCACAGCCAGTAATTGTTAATTTGCCCATGATTATGGGGACCTGTTTAATAGTTGTGCAATTTTAATACAGTGTGGCGTTTGTTAACTGTGATGTGTTAACGTGGATAATTTAAGTGCTAAAATTGTTACTATGTATCACGCCACCTGTTGACGTTCAGTGGAACTCACCTGTTTTAAGACATACTGTCGAAACATTAATGTTTGTATTGGTGTTATTCTAACACAATTTCTCCTATCACTTAAACAAGATTAAACACTTAACTTGTGCAGTGTCTGAAATACATTTTCCAGCAACTACAAGGTGGTGATAATTTCGAAGTTTCGTTCTTCTGCGAAGGATAAAACTATCTTTTAAATTGTCTTGTTAAAATAACACCCTATCTTGCATTGATGTTTCGACATTGCTTGTGATGTTGGTAAGTTAGTACCTAGTGCTTTCCGGCAGAAGAGCCTTCGAATTCGGCGTGGCTTGAATCGTCCGGGGCATGCTGGACAGTGCGTACGAAGTGCGTGTGCTCCCATTGGCTTTCTCCTTACCATGCGTCCGTTATTACACCCCTGCTTACTGGGGTCGTACCCCTCACGACCGCAGCACTCCAGGTCGGGCTCATCGTGCAGCGAGCCTTCGCAGCACGTTTGCAACCAACCGAAGTAGTTGTGCGCGCCGCAACACTTGTCGCCATGGCGACGCGGGTGCACGCGATACTCGCCGGTGACGTTGTCATGGCAGCAGATTTGTCGGACGTTGTAGCAGCGACCCGTCGCGCTACCTGGCGAGCCGCACCACTGTATATGACGTCCCTGACAGGCAACGTTGGTCAACACCGGGACGCGACGCTGGCAGCTAAAAGTGTATTTATTTGTATTACAGTTCAGTTTGGAGATGCCATAAACATAAATTTGGTCTGCTTCGCATCGCCTGTTAACACTCCCGGTATAGTGACGTCACACTGGGAACGTTGAATGAATGACAATTTGTGTACGACATATGAATCACAATTTTCTTGTAACCACAACTATTGAAAATTGATGAAAACCCAATTATGGGACGGTCTGCTGGCCAAGCCACAGGCGAGCAGAAGATGTCCCGGACATCGCGATGAAGGCTGGTGATGGAAGCCGCAACGTTGAAGAGTAAGTAAATCAATACCTGTGGTTAGACGAAATGATTCATTATTCATATATTATCTACCAACTTGATGAACGTATCACGAACATGTTTTATTCTCAAGTTGTTTCAATAATGTTTTAATCCGTTTACATCTGTGTTATTTTCAACATCATACTTATATGTGTATAGATCCGTGTGATGTATACACGAAATGTATTAATTCTGAGCCAGTGATAACTATTTTAAAAACCGTGTTTACCGCCGACACCAGAAATAGACAACTGTCTATTGGCATAAACACTTGCCTGTGCGTCGACTCGCTTCCCACGAACACGCTCCCGCTACAGCACATTTGGAAGTCAGGGAAGTAGACATAACGCCCTGGCTCGCAACACCTCTTCTTGTTGTCCGGGTCTCGCGAATGGAGATGTCCCTGACAGCACAACTGCTCCGTAGGATCGAACAACTTTCGTCCGCAGCGTTGGCGTTTGTCATCGCGACGTCTGAACGACACTTTGCCATTGCGACAAATCTGCGCAACATGCAAATGATTTTATCTTAATAAAATCAATGAAAAAAATAATCGTCGGTTTACATGATCGATTACAATTGGTCAGCCGACATGGTGTCGCGCGGTATCGCGGTGCAAGAATCGGTCTTGTAAACACCTTCGCGAGACCGATTAACGAGGCCAATGTGTGGCTACGACTGTGTCGCTGGTATTGGGGCTGGGCCTAATTCCAATGACAGTTGGTCGCGATTTTGAAGCAGTGGCCAGTCAGCGACCGCCGCCACCGACAGCTGGTGCACCAATAGTCACCTTTCATCAAAGCTCAAGTAGGAAGTGGCGCGACTCAATCTGTCGCACTCGCAACTGTCTTGACATTTCGCTCGCCTAAACGTATACCTACTTTAGCCGCGCACTGTCATGCCACACGGTGTCCCCAAACAATTGGGGTACACATCGCTCGTGTAAACCGGCCTTAAGAAGAACAGTAGCAGAAACGAATATTTATGGCCGGTCTTAATTATTATTTGTTTATCAGTTGTGAGAGCGTCAATCGCGGTATCTCCGTAGCAAAGCCTTAAATACCACGAACTGTTATACATCCTCCTATTTTCCCAGGACAATAAAACGTTGGAACTCACCGAAAGACATAACAACCAGCATCACAGAACCCAAAAAAAGTTAAGCAAGCTCTAATCCACTCGGTCCCAATCAAAAACGAACAAGCAGCAATCCACACATCCTTGACAGTTTGACTCCTTAGGAGTACTGGCCAGTATCCTACACAAGACAAGAAGACAATACACCGTTCGACGTGTTTGTAGACCATAGTTGAGGGAATACAATGATGAAGTTTCGTGGTCGAGATACTTTATTTTGCTCTATCAATTTTAGAATATCCGTTAACTGGTCCCCGTTCACGTGAGTGTAACGTGTGAAGTTACATGTATTAGGCCCACAAATGTTAACTGCTAATTTCACATCACACCAAACCATAATTAATATAGTTAATCGTCCAGCTTCTTAGCGAACAGTGAGTTGCCTCATCTGTCGACTTACCGCACGTCTAGAGTTGTAGAGTTTCGGCTCGTCTTCTGTGAAACGGTTCTCACAGCACGAGTCGTAGTTGCGATACGTTTTCCTCGGACCGGAGAACGGACAGCACACCTCATCGCCCGCCAACTGCCATTGACCAGCGCAACACTGCGTTTCCACGCTGACCACTTCACCTGTAAATGATGGGCGTTTAACACGGGTCCAGTAACTATCGCGATGGGACCAGTAAATAGGTAGTGGCGAAGTGCATCGTACAATATGTGACGTTCAGCTCCCTACAGAAGTAGGAACAATATTTTGAAATCCCTATGAGTAGGCCTGAAATTATTGCAGGCAAAGTTCGTGAGACGAATTAGACCACATTAAATATTGTCTCTAGCTGAAGATGCCATTGCTAGATACTCAGAAAATAATATAAATATTATTTCGTGTTGGTAAAGCTTATTAGATAACTGACACTCGGATGAAGATTACATATATATGTCACGCGATTCATTGAAGAGAACGTCGCAGTGGTGTGTACAAAAGCCAGACGTCAGACGCGATTAAAAAGATAACATGGCGTCATTTTTGCGTGACGTTACTGGCAAAATGCCCATCCTCCGGACGGGATAACTTGGTAGTTCGTAAGTGACTGTCACGATAACTTGGTAGTTCGTAAGTAATTGTCACGATAAATTAGTAGTTCGTAAGTGACTGTCATGATAACAATCTTAAAAAAACGTTATCACAGAAATATCCATCTATGCATTGGTACTTGGTGCTGCCAGTTAATATCTCTCGAAATACTGGCAGTAAAGCGCGCCATACACACACCGATTCTTCAGTTGCCAACATGTTGGCGATTATTTTTTTAAGTTGACAGCTCAAATGTAGTCGGTATGTGTAGGTGTATGTTCTCCACCAACAGTTGAACACTTTTTGTGTAGGGCGTCTGACAAATCGGTCGGCCGATGGGTAGTTGCCAAGTATGTGTATGGCGGTGGGTTTTATTTGTCGGCAGACAAACTGTTGACGGCTAAAACTCGGTATGTGTACGGCGGGTTTTATACAGTAACGTTTAGCGACGCCTTGCCCTTGTGTTACGTAACTTGGAACAGTAAAAGAAAAGACGCATGACGTTGTCAACAATTGTAATTGTAATTTTTCGCACAGCGGTGTACGTAATAACTACACATTTTTTGCGTATAAAGGGTAATAACGGGGGTAATTTCTAAAAAGTAAAACCGGGACGACCCAACCGTGGGGTCATAAATAACACACACACACACACACACACACACACACACACACACACACACACACACACACACACACACACACACACACACACACACACACACACACACACACACACACACACACACACACACACACACACACACACACACACACACACACATCCACACGTACGCACGCACGCACGCACGCACGCACGCATGCACGCACTCACACAGACACTATTATTGTAAGATTATAGTAAGATATTACTTCATAATATAATTATACGTCCCTCACCTCCGCAACATGTCTCGGTCTCCTTGCTGTAGACGACTGAGGTGGTCGGCGTGTCGAAGGCGCTGTAGCTGTGTTCGCAGCAACCCTGGCCGCTAAAGTCGTACATCTCTCGGCCACAACACTTGCGGTCACGTGACGTGGGATGCGGAACGCCGCCACAGCATATGTAGGTCCTCGAGTCAACGACACCTAGAGGGAAATGTTCCAAGTTATAATTTGTACAATGTTTATTGTTTTTCATGATGTAAATAGTAGTTCGCATACACGCATGCACATTTTAGACAGAGTGGGTAAGAATCTAGAATCTGCTGTTACTAAGAACGACACCTTCGCTAGGTGGCGTTCCAGGGAGACACTCGCTAGGTGGCATTCGAGAGAGTTATGGCCAAATAGCAGATGCATTGCAACTATAAAGATTGCTTTTCGCTTCATTTGCAGCTTTGCTGTCTGGCGAGTCATTTTGTGAAAGGGTGGCTCTATCCAGATCGATTGATAGTGAGTTTCCAGTTGGAACCTAGATGGGCACTGTCATTGATAAAATGGCACATTGATAACATTATGCAACGCACTGCCACTAGGCCGCAAATAAATGGACGACAATAATATAAGGAACGAATGGAACCAAATGGATCGGGGCTATGCTCTAGGAACGTATGAGGTGTACCACTTACTTAAATACTCTAGCTTCAATGGCGGCCAGGTGTGACCTATCTTACCTTGATCGGCGTCTTTGCAGCACTGCAGGCTTGAGTTGGCCGCCTGCGATATTGTGTAGTCACCATAGCAACACTCGGCGTTTAGTTTGTTGTATCTGACTCCGCTGCAGCATCCGTAGACTTCGGTCTTCTCGTACAGAGTGTCTGTAACACGTCGTCGGCACACGCGGAGGATTAATGTCGACGAACGCACGCACGCACGCACGCAAGCACGCACGCACGCACGCACGGACACACTCCATGGCGATTATAGTGATTTACAGGAAACTTTATTTCGCCGATGCCAGTTATTCAATAAATATGCCTGGATATGGGTAAGTTCACATTTTGGATAACTTGTGAAACGCCCAGGGAAGTAGCATACACAGCAATACTATTTAATCAATCTTAATATTGATCACTTGGAACTGGAAGCTACGTTTGTGACTCGTGTAGTGGGAGGTGAAATCTATGTGGCTTGGACAACGCCTCACTGATATTAGCACAATGCTGATATCTCGTCGAACAGGATGTCGACACTGATCTATGTCACACCCATAACTACGCTTATCTACTACCACTTTGACAGCAATAATGCACTGATGATGTTAACGATGCCTTTTCATATGTTGTCAATATAGGGCCTAACTCTAACAGCGATAACGCAGATAGTATCGCAATATATTATGTTCGCGGTCGGTCACACAAAAGACTATAATTATACTAAGCGTTCTATTGATAACGTACGCTTCGGGTAAAATGCCTGCGACAAGGAAGTATTTATAGAAGTGCATAGTCACTGTAGTAATGCTTGGCCACTGACCGTGAGCAACGCGCACCATTAGCGGTTGTTTGCAGGTGCGAATATTTGTTAAAATTAATGGTTAAAATATAATAGCATAATAATTAATATATAGCGATATCCAACATGGTCGTTTATCGATATCAAGGACCGAGAATGCGTTTTCATTGTTACCAAAACTTCATAGTTTGTTAATTTAGTTTTGACAGAACTGTAATTTTAGCATGCGTTGAAACATCGGTCCACATTTGTCAAAACATGCGGTGTGATCTAATGTTTCCTCGCCAAATTTGATTAAGACTATGTTTTCATTGTTGTAAAACGGACATTAACTTCCAGGTCAAACAAGCCATTACCTTCTACAAAATTCTAAACAACCTTATCGAAGTCAGCCCGCCTTCGGCCCTACTAATCCAATCGCAAAACCTTTTGATTTCATTTGACTCCAGACTATTCGCATTACGTAACGCGAATCGATCGCAGCCAAATTCATGGAAATAAAAAACAACATTGTTTAAAGAAGTCATCAGGAAGCTTCCATTTTCTACCCATATTCGCCTCAACCATCTATAAAACAACTACATTAAGGAACTGTCTTTGGTGTGTGAGGGAAACTGGTGCAAGGTCTCATAGTAACCCTACACATGTCAGGGAAAGTTTCCATATATCAAATCAAACAATAAAAATAAGAACGTTGACCAACACTAAAGTATACACTAAATTATTAGTGATTACATAAATTACCCGGCCAAGGCTCAAGCACAAAAATCACAAACAAACTTCTGCTTTAGCCCAATACTGTTTGGAGTAAACAAAAAACATTTTAAGGGGAAAATATCACACAAGAGGGCTATCTTCTCAAAATCACCATTACTTCATCCGTATACAGTATCGTTTACCCGGAAGCTAAAATACATAGTGTTCCTTTCCCGCTTGATACTTGAGAGGGTCAGTATTTCATGCCACGCCGCCACCAGCTGCACCTACTTCCGCAGCAGTCTTGCTCCAGGACGTTGTACTGTCGTCCTGCACAGAGTCTTGCGTTGACAATCCCCGTGTCCCAGTTGCACGTCTCCGTGTTGGCGTCGTACACACGGGGGCCACAGCACGCGAGTCCCTCTCTTCTGTATCGCCGTTCGAAATGCCACGGGTTCGTGTCGTCGTAGCAACACACCTGCCGCGTGTCATCGTACGTCCCGTTGCCACAGCAACGAGTGGCGTGAGATTCGCTCGTGGGCACTGCAAAAAACTCGCAATAAATAACGGACCTTTGTGGTGACATGTTATTAACCTGGTGTTTGCGTTGTTCCAAACGAACGATTCTTATATTAACCGGTATAATTTTATTTTGATTTCACACGCCTAGTGATTTTTAGTACATTCAGAGTTGGAGCTATGTTCTCTATCGTCGCAGTCTGTTTTCATTCGTTTTAAACACTTCAAATGTTCGTCTGTTTCTTTGTACACGTCGTACACAATAGTCCCGTCGTCATCGCACGCGCCATTTTCCATGCGATGACCACGTCGTGACGTAAATAGATAGTTCCGTCATAATTGCACACGTCCGCTTATGCAATCATAGCTGCACCCACGTTTTGGATAGAGCATATTGAAGGTGCGTGTGATTATGGTGTTAAAAGAGCTCGAGAAGAATGCCTCTCAAATAGCATCGACACGCTTGAAGGTAATTGTCTTTGGCAACAAAGAGTTATACCATCGCACAATGATCAACATTCCCTACGTAATAACGATGTGTGATGACTTAAAATACAAACGCTTACTTTATCGCCGCACTTACATCGTGCAGACATCGAGCTACTTACATCGTGCAGACATCGAGCCACTTACATCGTGCAGACATCGAGCTACTTACATCGTGCAGACATCGAGCCACTTACATCGTGCAGACATCGAGCTACTTACATCATGCAAACATCGAGCCACTTACATCGTGCAGACATCGAGCCACTTACATCGTGCAGACATCGAGCTACTTACATCGTGCAGACATCGAGCCACTTACATCGTGCAGACATCGAGCCACTTGCCGCGCATAAATTATATGGTCACAAATTGGTTGACAATAGTAAATTGTTAAAACGAACAGGGTATTTTTTAACGACAGCATCCTGATACGTCTATATCTTATTTAAAAAGCAAGGGAACTTTGGGTAAATGGCCTACCGGTAAAGGAGAATATTTTAACACGGTGTTTTGCTTGACATGTACACCCTGTTGTGTAACCCTGAGTTCAACTTTTTATGGTGTCGTGGCTGTTCTTTGTTACCCTGGATTCGGGCACGGTTCGTGTGAACTCTGATCATAATGGAGTCGTGACTGCTAGGAAGCTTATTTAGCGCTTGATAAATATAACGTACACGGTGTGTGGAAAAGAAGTCGACATTTTACTTCCGCCTTCGTGATATTCAAACGGACTGGTGGAGAGGCTTTCGGGGGAATCCCCTCTCAAAGGTTGCTCAGTACACGACGCGTGGCTGTTTGAATTAGTAGTCTGTGTAATTTCTGGTTGGTAGCATGTGAATTCAAGTCAGTTGTGTCAAGTTAGTTATTGAGTACATAGTACATTTTGAAATATTCCATACGCCGCATTAAGCGGCGTTATTTGTTTTCGTCAGCACAGTAGCCACGTCTTGTGACGTCAGTATATCGCTTCCGCGTGTGTAAAGTGATCATAGTTCTGAAAGGTGGTTACCCTACATTCTGCAGGGTTATTGAGGTCTGGTTTTTCCACTGCAGTATGATAGACCGGCTCTCTGGCGGACGTTTGGATGCACGGTAAGGGGGTCTCTGAATGTGACAATCCCATGTGTTGTGCAAGCGAGAATGAGAAACGAATTAATGGATTTTGGAACTATCAAATTATAGTTCTATGTGTGCACTTGTGTAAAAGCCAAAGCCTATTATGATAATGTCATTAATAATGTTTTGTAATGACCCACCTAAATTAGGAGTCACTAAAATGTCACCGGCATACGTTGAACATAATGTAGGCATATACACTAAAACTACCAAGAGTAATGTGTGTTTCCCAAACTAAACGGACGCTGGGGTAGAATGGAGATTTGTTAATAGCATGGTTGAGTTGTCGGCGTGTTGCCTATTGACATAGATATACAGTATAGTGCATATGTTAATGAAGAAGTATCATTTATTTAGAGACGAAAGCTGGCTATGTACAATCATTGGAAAGGAAGACATGATAGTCTGGTACTTAGCAGCATAGAAGGAACTACCAGAAAATAACTGAAGAGGTAGAAGAAAATGGGATTGATTGACAACATCAGGCATTGAACAGATCATGGATTTGAAGTGGCTAGAGAGATCGCAAGGAGACGCTGACGGCATAACTAAGGTTATGACTACACGTCACCACCACCTTGTGACTAAAGTACCATCCCTGTTCGTGGGGCCACACACTAACCTCCGTCCGTGGTAACAGTGCGAAAGTGCCGAGCCGCATGAAGCGTGTCCAGACAACAGATCTCCTCCGACGTCTTGTAAAGAACCCGTCCGCAGCAGCTTGTGTCGTTTCGGTGCGGCACAACGTGTGACCCGCAGCACATCTCGGCCGCCCTGTCGTAGAACCGGCCCGCCTCTGTAACACATCAACGAGAAGCCCAGTTTGGGACTTCGCTGTTTTTCGTACTTCTGTGGGAAACTGATTTAGTCGTCGGAGCTTAAGAGTTTCTGGTCAGAAAACGGACGTCATTACAGGCAGTATCACACAAAAAATAATACTAAAAAAGGATTATTTCATCGTTGGGGGTCACTCCCATGATCTATGTTTAATCAGGTTAGTAAACAGGTTGAAAAACAGTTAATTTGGCGTCTTGTTCCCTGCGTTCGGGACTTCACAACTAACCTTATACCCATTTTCCACATAAAAGTGTCCATTTTCGGGGATCTCACGATCTCTCTTTTTTCCTTTGAAATACACCCCCCACCCAGCCTGGCTCCCGTTTTTTAACGCACGTCCATCCCCATATATTCCACGAGTGACCCCCGGTAATATATCCCATTGCGTTTTACTGTGTATGACACGAACAAAAAGTAATCAACCACAAAATATAACATGACGACTTAAGTGCAGTGATGTCGAATATTGCACGGTGCAAGAAATGAGGATCGATATATGATGTTTGAGTGGAAATGATAGCAATATGTGTTACAGTCCTATGCAATGGCTATTGTTATTATTCATTTATCTACATGCGATACATTATGATTTGAACACGTTATATCTTAAAACACGCTAACAAAGTTATGTTCCTATAAAACGGTAAAGGTGAACTCTTTTTATAGCGCGGTATACAGTCATTATGACTGCTCCACGTAGCCGACAGACCTCTTCGTTCAAACACCAACTCGACTTCTCAGAGAAGCATTCAGCCACGCTGCAATTACTGCGCGAAGACTATTCGTTCACATAAATCCACAGCTGTGTCAGAGTGAGCTGAGGCGACGGGGAGTGAACGAAATTGCCCAAGCTTCGAAACGGCAGCCAGAGAATTCGAACCCTCGTCCTCTCGATTGAAGCCGACCTTCTAACTACTGCGCTGCAGCGCCCGCCAATAAGTATGAATAAAACGAGGAGAATCTTACCTCGACAGCAGGCGATCCCTGGAGAGAGTCGTCTCAACACTCCTCCACAACACTCCTCCTCGTAGGGGTCGAAGCAGGTGGAGCGGCCCGTCCAAGGGTTACTGCACACGGCGAGGCCTCTAGGACATGTCGACTCTACTTCCCCTGAGTGGACAATGGATACCGTCATCAGCGTCATAAGGGGACAGATCATTATTTTTTCTTTCGGGTTCATGTCATATGAAAAAAGGTGCCGGTGACTTTGAGACGGTGCCCCCTTTCAAAGGTTATATACATCCTGAAAAATAGTTATTAACAGGGAAAAGAGCACATTTTCTGAACACTTATTTTGATTTCTAGTTGCATGTGCGCAGACTAGACACAGACTCGCGGCATTCGTGTAAATTCGGTATAATGCTTTGTTCCCACGAACCCAATGCGAACTAAACCAAATGCGAAAAAATTGGGTTCCAAGGTTTTTCGAACCACCCATTCCGTCTATTCCCCGCATAGCTAATGCAAAACCCCTAACTTTAAAAAAAGATTTCATGTGAACTTCTCTGGCCAAGTTCTGTGTCCATCCCTCATACCCCGGTAACAACATCCGGTCCAACGCACCTGCTGCAATTAACATTACTCAATTGTCTTCAATAACCGCGGGTAGTGAAGTGATTACTATCAAGCCAACAGAGGAAGTCGCCAAAAACCAGTCATATATATACCCAAAAAGAATATGTCTACTCACCACTAACGAATTGCAATAACATCACTACAAAAACTAAGATTGACACGACCGCCATTTTTCTGTCGCAGCTTTCTCTTATACTGGACATATACATACCGCTCGCCTATATAGTCGGCTTTTCGACAGTAAGGTAAGCACGCTAACTTTAGAATATATGACATCAACTGTTTCCCGAAAGAATTCATAGCATCACCGGTAGTCCCGAAATCCGATAAAAACAACTAACAGATTCCATCTGAGAAAGTATGGGAATTTTGGTGTTGTCATTGTAATTGTAATGGCATTGGTCGGTTGATTATAGAGCATTGTCATCGTCCAATGAAAGTGTTACTCGGTGTTGTGAAAGACTCTGGCCCATTGCAAGCGGAAGTACATACTTCCCTGGATCAGTGCAACGCCGTCAGGCAACTACGTTACATGAAACATGCTATCGAGATGAAGTGCTTCGACGCCCGTAGTGGCGCGAAACGTGACGGCTCAGGGAAGCCCCCGAATAGAGTACGTTTGACCTGCGCGTGTAGTTCAACTTGTATGGGGAGACTATAAAACGCATTGAAGTGTCCAGTGTTTTTTTGCAAGTATGAAACGTTAACCAGAAACACTCTGACCCTATCCAAGGGTTGAAGTGACGGGCGCTTTCCTGAGGTGCAACTACTTTACATAATGCAGTGTTGTATTTGTAATTGGGATCATTGTTGACAATGGGACGCGAGATCTAAAAGTGAATGGAATGTTTTCCCTATGATGCGACTCCTCTTTTTCTCCCATTACAACTCATGCCTTTTTGTTAGTGACATGTCATAATGACACTAAGTACTGTCAAGCTGGGTGTTAGTGACATGTCATAATGACACTAGAGTACTGTCGAGCTGGGTGTTAGTGACATGTCATAATGACACTAGAGTACTGTCGAACTGGGTGTATTCGCACCATTGGTGAGTTAGATATAGAAACCACCACTACGTGAGGTCACGAGAGGTTGCACATACACACTGATATCGTTTACTTCACCGGATAGAAGGGACATTGATTGACTGACAGGCGGGCGTTCTACCCGCCGTACTACCGCGCACCTACTGTGCATAATGCACCAATTTCCACATCTTTGCATAATTTTATACAAAGATACAAGTCCTATCTTCGACAGTTGGTATATGATAATAGCACCAGTAACTTCACTTGACAGAGACAAAGGGAAGAATGTGACAGATACAACTCGTTGTGCAATGACAGAAAGAGGCAAATCCTAGAAATAAAAATGTCGCTTGCTTCATTTTGTCACGGCAGGATTTGTCTAGGGTATTATTAATGTTAATAATTAGAGATCTAAGAGTGAAGTTCCACCGATGCGACTATTGTACAAAACACTGTGTCATTGCATTACGTTGGGAAACTTAACATAGATCTATACCAAAGAACCTTCCTCTTTCGCCACAAAAAAATCCTTGTCTGTCATACAAAAGGTTCCGTGTTCTTATGACTGATAGATTATACCTGTAAAAAAATCCTATTCGGAAATAGCACACTGACCATTTGTCGGTGAGTCCACTGTTTACGTTGACCTTCTCATCTTCCCCAACATCCACTGCCAGCAGCATAAACCAAGCACCCAGCAGCATAAACCAAGCACCCAGCAGCATAAACCAAGCACCCAGCAGCATAAACCAAGCACCCAGCAGCACGGCTTACAGATAGGATACGCAACAGGCGGCTGAGGTTTGCGAGTCACTGCAGGGATATTGATAGAGTTGTGTGGAGACAGATGGTTGGAACAAGCATGGTTTGACACCAGTAGCCTCCATGAGTGAATGAGTGGCAATCATTATGATGTCGAGACTTCACTTACATGTCAGTCGCTGCGATGGTCTACTACAGCACTTCATGGGGCGAATCTAGGATTTGGCGTTTGTGGATGAGGGGACGCGTAGGCTACTTAGCGCACGGTTTTATGAACAAGAACAAGAACAAGAAGTTTATTTTTGACCCAACAAAATAACAAATAATTAAACAATAGAGATATGCATTTACACAAATAAAATATATACACATATATAATAATACTAGTGTGCATAAATCTTTATTTTAAATCAGTATAGATAACCATAATTAATTAAAACAAAAACTTGATAATGTTAAAACAAATACGGAATCGACGGTATCAAAATAAAACTGCTTTAAATACAATATAATAAAATTGCTTTAAATAGAGTACTTCACCAAATTATTTGGTAGGGTAACCCTGATGACAATATAGAATGACATTCAAAAACCACTGTCGTAACGATCTGTTTGCGTGGTGCATCCTAACGACGTTGCGACGAACATGTTTCCGGAGTAATGGAGGAAAAAACTTCCGCCGTCCCTGTATAGAATTGTTTCATATCGGTGCGTGTCGAGAGCATTCGGTCGGGTAGGCTACTGTTGGCTATTAGACCATTCAGTCGCTAAGTTAGGGATACCCGTTTTCCAGAAGACTTCATCCATAATATCACCGGTGTTCTGAAGCACGCTCAAAACATTACGTTGGCGTCATTTTGATCGAAATGGCACTGAACGGCCGCACCTATATCAAACGTGGCTACCTACACCGTGACGCAATTGGTATGTTTATTTTTGGTATTGTTTTCGTCCGGTAGGAATGTGGGGGGGGGGTCGGGAGGTCCAATAGAAAACTACGAGACATACTTCCGGGAATACTCCTCTAGTTTTACGCAATATTTGAAATTCCACGGGTACAAAGATTACGTCGATCAAACAATAGCAGCGCCATTTTGCATTTCCCAGATATAGGAAACAATTCCACCGGTAGATATAAAAAACCGTCGAAACCTTAGATGGTTGCCACCGGCTCCAGTTCGCAGTGTTGGGTTTGGTCTGAAATCTTGGAATTATGTCTCAGTGTCGTTATTTAACTGGATGCGAAGGGGGTGTAATGCATACCTTACTACCATAAGTCTCCATTGTGCATACGGTTAGTCCTAACCCGTTTACTTTATATTGAAATAAACTTGCCATCTGTAACCACTGTGAGAAATGTATCCAAGCAATTACTACAATGACTTTCCATTCCAAAAAGGCTATCGCAGGTTAAACATGCAATACAATACAATACAATACAAATACCAGGTGCATGACGTGACGGAAGCGTTCCGCTTCCAGCGCATTGCTATTGTATAGAGCAGGAAGACGAAGACTTGGTGATGTTTACTTCTGATAACATGCACAAACACACCTGCAGTTTAGTGATTCCGGCTTGTCTTCAGGCCTACTTGTGTCCGCTTTGACCAATGCCCATAAGGCCAAAGTACCAAACAATACATATGTAAATAGTGAACGTTGACCTTTATTTCTCCGAAGTGGTACACGTCAGTAAAATCATACCGCGTGATACATTTATATCATTTGCTAGAAATAATCAATCCTTGACATAAAAGGAACACGTCATTTACATTATTTTAACATTTCAATAATAGAGCTGCATAATTTTTAAAAACGTTACGCAATGCTCAACAAACACCAGTCACCCCACAATGTTGTATAACGCATCCTATGACTTCCACCCCTTCCAGGGGTATACATCATTGTTGAAAGTTCCCTTCCCCCCCCCCCCCGCTAGTGGAATGGTGCTTGTTAGGATAAAAACATGACACTTTACACAGTCATGAGCCTACCCATGCCAATCGTGTTTATGTGGTGCCACAAGCTGTTCGATAAATTGTCCTTGATGGATGTACATCCTGCCATCCGTCACAGGAGATCATGATACGTTCCTATCGCGCAATCAGGAGAAACAGCAGCTAGAAGCCATTGTGAAGGGCGCATCCAGAATCATTGGGAGCGAGTTGCCATCCATAGAGTCTATTTATCTTGCTCGCTGCGCGCGTAAAACCAGCAGCGTCTTCCTCTGGCACACTCTACAGAAGCACCAAGACTAGAACCACAAGGTTTAACAACAGCTTTACCCGCAGGCTGTAAAACACTTGAACGGAGAAGTCTTCCTCGTGCCATAACTCTGTCTTCTGCCAGTCCCGTTCTTATGTTCCTATGTCGCCCATTTTACTCATCTAACTACACGTATGTATTTTTACTGTTTTATTGTTTCTTAGGTAATGTTCAGACGGTTGCAATGGTGCATTCATGAAAATTACTGTTATTATATTATCCTACTAAGTTAGTAATTTTATGCCTGGAGACAGGTGGATTTCTTAAAAATTTATTGGCAGTTGGCTTTGTCATTAATGTATACACGTATTAGCATAGTTGTGTCTCTTGTGTAATGTTTCTGATTTACATGTACATTTTTTACATTAGGCGAGAGTGAGTGAGTGTGCGTGAGTGCGTGCGTGCGTGTGTGTGTGCGTGCGTGCGTGCGTGTGTGCGTGCGTGCGTGTGTGTGTGTGTTCCGTCACACCAAAACATCTTCCAAGATTTCTCAGCTTCTAGGTCACATAGGAAGTTGATGTTGATCTATAATCCTACATTATGGGGTGCAAGGAATATAATTCTGCCACTTGAAATTCAACAATTATTAGAGCAGGTACGTCAGCCAAAGGGTAATGTTTGTCATGTGCTTGGATACGGTCTGTTGCATTGACTCGTTCGAGTGTTTGTTATATGCTTGTCATGTGCTTGGATACGGTCTGTTCACAGTTTTTTATGAGTGCTATGCAGGACACGGCGACACCGCCGGCCAATCCTGCTCGAAGGGTTCACGCTGAACGCGGATGTTACTTAAACTAATCAAACAGACACTACATATTTGGACATCAACGAACCGGATTCGCGAGAGGCTAAATCAGTTCAGGATGGAGTTTTAAGTCCAACTAATAAACCAAAAGTAATTAATCAATAATTATATGCATATTTTTAAGTTGTTAATAGTACAAAGTCTGGCCTTTTTTATTGTAAAATCATGTTAGAGTAAAAAATATATATATTATAAAATGTTGAGCATCCAAATGTCTTTTCACCGTAGTGTGATATCGACCAGCTCGTTTCGCGATCGAACAGCTTTCGGCAATTTCATTCAGGCGTTCGTAGGATCACGCGAGAGGCATGTCGTTAATACCGGCAAACTTACATCCCCATCCGTATGCAATATACCATAAAAATAACAAGTTAAACAAATAATGGTCAGATCAGATATATATATATATATATATATATATATATATATATATATATATATATATATATATATATATATATATATATATATATATCAGAAGGGCGAGGTACAAATAGCTGCATAATCGCTGGACTCATTCAAATTAAATAATTGTCAAATCAGATTACCGATATCTCAGACGGGATAGCTCCACATACGTGAAAAGCCGTTGGATTCTCAATAAACCAATGGCTTCCTTGTCCACTTGTCACCTGTGTTTGTTTGCTTTGGGTGGCAATCATGTTAAATCACGATGAATCATATTTTTTTTAAATATGGTTAATTAAAACACATATTTGGGAGGTCAAGATGTTATAAGATGTCATAGCGTGATTTTATAATAAAAATAACTGTGTGCTTTTAAAACTTTAAGACGTGGGGTAACCTGGGGTAAAACGGTCTATGGTGGTAAGACGCCCTCCAGCACGTACGCAAAATATAAACACTCTGAAACGTCCGAAAATATGATGCCAACTGAAGCTAACATTTACTGAATACTCACCCGAAAGCTCAGCAACATGAGACGCGTAAATAAATCAGTGTGTTTTTTTACTTTTATATGCTCTGATATAATAGTTTGGTAATAGTAAAATGATGTAACTCGCTGTAATACGACAAGAATCATAAACTTAATGGGTGACATAATAATATTATTAACCAGTTGACAGGCCAAACAATAAAAATGGGCATTAGTATGTTGTGTTTTGCATACATCGTGTTAAGACACACATAGTAGATGTGGGGCAAGACAGTCCCCATGCATATGGGGCAAGATGGGTCATATGTCTTAGGACTCGCGCACATGGTTATAATATATAAAATGTATTACACATGACCAATTATGTTTAGTAAATTTAATATAACATGAACGTTGTATAATTTACATTCTGCTAGCATGTAGGTTGTAATTATGATCGAATATTACTAAGCCAATATTATATTATACATGGATTGCAAGGTGTATATTATACGTTAATTGCAATTTAAATTGAACAACTATAATATCCTAATATATTGCTATCATACCATTTGCATATATACAATTTATGTTTAGGCAGTGGTTTCGATCATATAAACAAAAACCACGGGGGGGGGAGATATTGACCGTCTTGCCACATGCAGAGGGTCGTCTTGCCCCAGGGTGGGGCAAGGTGGTTTTTTGGGTCCTCTTGCTATTTACCAAATGCAGCTCATCTAGGTTGTCAATTTGCTGAAAATAACTTTCCAATGAGTAACACACATATCTATCTACAATATGAGCACATTAAAGACATGTTAACATAGTTTAATGGTGTACAATTTAAAAGTTTTCCTTAGGGGGGGCCGACCTGCCCCAGGTCACCATAAGAAGAAAATATTAAACATCAAGTAGGCTTTCAACTTTAAATTATTTTGAATATTTTAACAATTATAATTATTGTGAAACGAGAGGCATATTATATATAATCCTTTTATTTAAATATTGGACATATTTGTCAAAAGTTGACAAGATCTAACAAGATAGAATTATATCGCCATTCAAAGCTTAAAGTTCCATATGGACATATGGACAACAAAGTTTAAAATTCCATATGGACATATGGACAACAAAGCTTAAATTCCATATGGACATATGGACAACAAAGCTTAAAATTCCATATGGCAAGTGGACAACAAAGCCATTGGCTAATCGAGAGTCCAACAATCGTTCGTCTGCGTGACCAACTCGGTTTCGCTAAATTACATCCGTAAAATGCGTGCGTGTCATAATTCAACAAATGTCATATTGCAACATTGCGATAATGTTGTGTTAATATCAAAGTCCCTTTAATTTGGTCTACCATGTTTGAAAATATTATACAATGTTAATTGTGATTGTGCATAACGAATATGTCGACAGTATAAAGACTGCGAATGCAACAGTTCTTTGTCATGTGACCGACGGGAGATTCAACAGTGTAGCTGCAATTACATTTGCATTACAAAACAATGACAATGTAGAGCATGTAATACTTTCGTTACAACACATTAAACGCGGTATTGCATGCGATAATTGGTTTTTAGTAGATAATTCCTTCATGATTACATATGGACAGGGACCAAATTCTTCATTCAATTGAAATGAAGCCTTCAACTGACATGCAGCCTAAGGCCGGCCTACGGCAACACAAGTGCAGTGCCATAACATGCATATTTGAATCCATATAGGTGTCGTACAAGTCCCTCGATTTAGCCGTAAGTGTTACCGATTTTTTATTATTATTATTATTATTATTATTATTATTGGACGTAGGAGACAGTTCTTGCGGTTTTATACGTTTTTAACAAGTTTTTTGTATTAAGGGATACGGCCCGCTTTTGACAAATAGCGTTCAAATCATCAGAGCAACTCTCGTAAATATTTTAGCTGTGCGCATTCAGCAGCGTTAATGTCTCATGAGATCCAATCTGATATATCCCAGTTTGCACGACAAATTATCACACGGGTTTTTTGCGATCTTACGGATTTAAGCTACCAGTCTTATGTCGTTCTACTTACGAACGGGGGACGGGGACGGGACGACACGTGTGGTTCTACTTAAAGAAGGATTAATATTAGCCGGCTGCTAATACTTCAGTCTTTGCATTGACACTAGTAGGCCTATATACATTGTCCTTTACCGTAATATTTGCCACGGACACGGGGTTATCTAAGCCCCCCTTGGCTTGGCTACTGAGACCAGGGTTGGGTTTTTCCTGGGAAAACCGGTTTTGGACAGGGCCGTGGAAAAAAACCGGGAAAACAGGGAAATACTTGGGAAAAACTGCCATAAACTGGGAAGAACTGCCATAAATCGGGAATTTTTTTTACAAACTGAGAAGAACTGTCTATTACTGAGGTTAACATTGTCTTGTCCACTGGGAAAACACAGTTAATATCCATCTTAAACTAACAGTTGTATTAAATATCCATCTTAAGCAAACAGTTCTATTAGTTACCATGTCTGGCTATGATCCTTTTATCATTTTAAAGCAGGAAGTCCGTGTCATGAAAGTGTCATTTTTCAGTTAGCCATAAAATGCCTTTGTTACTCTCACAAGGGACAGTGCCAATTATTGCTAGTGAAGTCTTCTTCTGAAGAGGCCTGGTGACTCAAGTCAGACAGACGGCACCAGTATTATCTGGTGTCAATTTCCAGTCATTTTAAAGTACAACTGGGATATTGAGCCCTGGACATTGGCAGGTACTAGCCCACCCTCTCAGTAAATAGTAGCTGGGTCATTATGTCTGCCAGCATGTCTTCTAATACGGGCTAAGGAACTACAGGCAGCTGTGGATATTGTCTCAATGAGACACACTGACCAACTGAATCCAATTTGCATGACCCAGTAGGGTGCTGGAAAACCATGTACCTTCCCAAATATACATATAATATGGCATCCATGTCTCAGTAGACATACACATTCTGTACTAGCAGCTAGCATTGAAGATAAGCATCATGAGCGTTAGAGGCGGAAGACCTGTATAGATAATGTATTTTAGAATGTCATTTTGCAGCTGCTTTTAAGTCAAGCTATATTATAATTGATCAGAATCAATTATATATTCACTCTTGTAATGTTACACGAGCTTTTATTGCAATACAACTTCAAATACAATCCCTTTGAGAGTTTTCCCAGTTTTCCTGATTGTATCCCACTATTGTTTTTTTCCTCAGGGTGGTATTTACCGGTATAATTACCACCCGGTAAAAACCGGGGCGGGAAAAACGTGCCAACTCTGATTGAGACCCCCAGATCTGCTGTTGAGTCTTTCTGGTGGGAACATGATAGCGGCATAAGTTCATAAACCGTCCACAAGGGCGACTCTCGCGAATATTTAAGTGCCCGCGTTTGACAAATGCTTGACTGTCTCGAATTGTCGATTGTCTCGAAAACATAAATTCATAATTGTAGTATTTGACGAAAACAATACTGCAGGTCACTTCTGCTCACTTCTAGTTGGTGGTTTTATGTTCCAGAACAGTTTCGCGTGACGTTCTTCTGAATCATTCGATGCAGTGTAAACTATTCTTCCGCGACACCTGTCAATGGTCAATTTCCGCTTGTAAGAAAACTTCCGGACAAAAATGTCAACCGGCATAAGTAAGAGTGATACTTGTCAGTATATGTCGATGATTCTAAACATATTTGTTTGGCCGATGAGACAGTCTTGTCTTCATGACGTTCTTATTTGTTCATATTTATAAGACTACCGTACTTAGCGATTTGTTGGTTGTTTGGGATGTGATGTTTCCAATATCGCTCAATTTGTTTGTTCGTCTCGTTAGAATCATTTCACGAAATCAAACCTACCCACTATTCATTAATACATGCTAACTCAATGTGAGTGTATGTGGTGATGCACTTAATGCAGATTATGATGTAACCTCCCAAATATGACCGTGTCAAATCAACCAATGGTTAAAAAGTTGAAGTCTCTGAACTTTCTTAAATTTTACCAAATGAATAAGTAGCTATACTTGAGCACTTCTGCAAAAAACGTTCTTTCTCATTTAATTTATATTGCAGATGAAAGTCACTGTTCTGCCTAATGTTGTTTTCTCCTAATTTCTTCCAAATTTGCAAAAAATATCCCAAATAAATGTGGCAGAACACCATCCTGAAATTTTAATATATTGTTTACCTAATAAAAGACTATGCACAGTTAAATAATGGTGGTCATAGGACTTGTCCCACATTCTCATTTTGGGTGCTGAAATTTGTAAAATATAGAAAAAGTCATGGTTTAAGGCTGAATTATTCTGAAAGTATAGAAACTAGAAACCTACTGAACTAATAGGTTATTGCTAGTATCTATGGCAATATATGGTAGCAATTTGTACTGTAACACAACAATGAAATACACACTGCTGAAATCCTTCTCGGCAATTTTAAAACATTTTCTTTTCCATTTTCGTGCACCCAGTATGCCCATTGTCATATGTCTACATATTCAGCAAATTTCAGACATGTAGCTTGTAAACTTAAACTTAAACTCAAGTTAGAAGCACCTCAAAGCAGATAAATGTTCAAATTATAGGGAATTACAGACACAATTTGCATGTAAATGATTAGTTCTTTTGCAGAAGTGCTCAGGTATAGCTACTTATTCATTGGTTTCAAGTTAAGCAAATTCTGAGACATCAACTTTTTTAATTTCGTAAAAATTAGTTGATTTGACACGGAATGACCCACACATTATTTCTTCAGGCAGTGACACTCAGCTTGCCATATCCTGGTATGACAGCGCGTGGATCCCTGTTCTCAACCCAGGAAACATCCTTGATTACTTTGCCGAGCGTTCAAATCCTTTCTATGATCGCACCTGCAACAATGAAATCGTACGAATGCAGCGTCTCAGCTCTGAGCAACTGAAGTGAGTGTCTAATTTTTGTAACCATTATCATACATATTTTTTTATTAATTGATTGGGAACAAAGAAAAATTTAGGTTTGTTAGGTCTTAGCACCAGGTTAACATTGCAATTTTTTATTTGGATTTATGACATACAATCAGGATTGTTTGATTTAAATCATTTGATTTAAATCATGATTTAAATCGCTCCAAAAAATAATTGATGATTTATATGAATTTAACACAAATAATTGTTTACAAGCATCGAGATCTACAAAGTTTTGTATGTTTTTTAATACAAAACACAAAATGCCCAAACTTGTGTAGCTGTATTGTCACCAGATAGCCTGATAGTCCAATATTTATGACATTATGTATGTTTGAGCTGTTCTCTTTCTGAATGTAGTGAAGCCCCACAAACTTGTCTTCCAGAGGAAGTATATTTTCAACACAGAAGCCCTGAGTTAAAGTCCACTTATAGCTTGTGCTAGTTGTTACCAATTCAGTATGTTGACTCAGTTGTTTAATATTGTACCAGTTTGTATTCTGGTTAGAGACCCTTAGAGTACACAGAGCCTTGGACAGGTGCTAATCCACCCTATAGGCAAACAATAATTACCACTGCTACAGCCTCAGGCACACAGCATGCTTTCCTTTCCAAGACAGATTATGCAACTACAGGGGGTGAGGCCTTATGGACATTGTCTAATGTCTTTATATATAAGCAAAAATCATCCACCCTCTTTTAAGACAAGAACCCAAATCAGTTTGAATAGAACATGTTTGAAAGAGTTTACAAATTTAAACATCTATATAAATATCTATGTACCAGATTTTAAAAAATCAAATAAATCTGATTTAAATTTTTTTTAAATCCGATTTTTTTTAATAAAAATCATGATTTTTTCAACCCTGCATACAATTTAACTTTAAACAACTTCCTGTATTGCTGTCATAAAATGTACAGCTGTGAAAGTGTTTTTTTGCTAGTAGAAAAGTTGCAGGCTGATTAATTATAACAAATATCCTGTTATTTCACATTTACAAACAGCTATGTCATATTTGTCATGCCTATGTCACTTCCTGGTTTGAACATTCCATTATTTGTTTACAATGTCAAACCATTTTGTGCCTCAGGCACATAGCATGCTTTCCTTTCCAAGACAGATTATGCAACTACAGGGGGTGAGGCCTTATGGACATTGTCTAATGTCTTTATATATAAGCAAAAATCATCCACCCTCTTTTAAGACAAGGACCCAAATCAGTTTGAATAGAACATGTTTGAAAGAGTTTACAAATTTAAACATCTATATAAATATCTATGTACCAGATTTTAAAAAATCAAATAAATCCGATTAAAATTTTTAAAAAATCCGATTTTTTAAAATAAAAATCATGATTTTTTTCAACCCTGCATACAATTTAACTTTAAACAACTTCCTGTATTGCTGTCATAAAATGTACGGCTGTGAAAGTGTTTTTTGCTAGTAGAAAAGTTGCAGGCTGATTAATTATAACAAACATCCTGTTATTTCACATTTACAAACAGTTATGTCATATTTGTCATGCCTATGTCACTTCCTGGTTTGAACATTCCATTATTTGTTTACAATGTCAAACCATTTTGTATATCACAAGCCCTGGGGGTAACTAAAAAATTGTGAATTGAAACATGTATGAAAGAAGTGCATGTGTTGCTCAATTTATTTTGCAATAATATAATAACTAAAAGATGAGCTGTGGTATTTGTAAAAAAAACCCGCAATTTATGTAAGTTGTATGCAGTAAATCGGATTTATTTTGACTGTATGAAAGCCAAAAAGGTTTGATATGTGTGGACAAAAATGTTTAATGTTGAAAATTTACAATATTACTGATTTACACATATTGTTTTTATCAATAATTTGTTGTTAAACTTATACTAACTGAATGGACTTATTACAAATTGTACCGAATAAAACTATTGTAACATCAACAAAATCTAACCTGTAATCACTTCAGAACACAATTTTCTTATTAAAATCCCCTGTAGCTGATGAGATACAAGTTGCAGTTTAAAAATAACTGCCCAATGAGGTCATTTGTTTGATGACATTGTATCAGTGGAATTGTTGTTATTTTTAGATTATGTGTTCATTAGCTTGGTTTACTTTCCTGTACTTCCAATGTCTTCCATTACTCCATTTTGTTTCGGAGAGCATCATGATGCATTCACATTTTTGTTATATGATTCCTATGTTGCTGTCATTTTCTACCAATTATGAGACGTTTTTTAAAAAGATGGGTCAATCCGTGTCAAATCAACCAATTTTTACGAAATTTCAAAAGTTGACATCTCAGAATTTTTTAAGATTTTAACCAATGAATAAGTAGCTATATCTAAACACTTCTGCAAAAGAACTATGCATTTACATGCAAATTGTTTCTGTAGCACCCTATTGTGTGAACAGGGGGTAAGCACCGATAAAAGCGCCCGTTACTTTCATCTGTTTTCAGGTGCTTCTGACTTGAGAAGTTTACAAACTACATATCTTAAATATTACATATCTGAAATCTGAATATGTAGAAATATTGGTACATATATCTGTGCAAAATTCAAGAATGACAGCACAATGGGCATAACAGGTACACAAAGATGGAAAAGAACTTTATAAAAATATTTCCGAGAAGGATTTCAACATTCTATATTTCAGTGTTGTGTTACAGTACAATGTCCAAATTGCTACCATCTATTGCCAGGGATACCTGCAATAACCTATTAGTTCAGAGGCTTTTATTTGCTATACTTTCAGGATAATTGAGCCTTAAATTTAATCTTTTTAAAAAAAATTACGAATTTCAGCACCTAAAATGAGAATGTGGAACAAGTCTTATGACTGCCATTTTTTTAGCTGTGCATAGTCCTTTTTTAGGTAAACGCCATATTAAAATTTCAAGATGGCGTTCTGCCTCATTTAATTTATATTGCAGCTGAAAGTCACTGTTCTGTCCAATGGTGTATTCTCCTAAATGTCTCCCAAATTGGTCAAGGAATATCTAAAATAAATGTATCAGAACCCCATCCTGAAATTTTAATGTGCTGTTTACCTAATAAAGGACTATACACAGTTAAAAAAAATGGTGGTCATAGGACTTTAAAGTTTATGGCTAAATTATTCTGAAAGTATAGCAACTGGAACCTTACTGAACTAATACATTATTGCCAGTATCCCTGACAACATATGTTAGAAATTTGGAGATTGTACTGTAACACAACAATGAAATACAGACTGCTGAAATCCTGTTTGTATATAGAAAAAAAATTCTTTCTTATTTTCGTACACCCGGTATACTCACTGTACTTTGTCCTATCATTCATTTTGTATAGATAATCTGTACCAATATATCTACATATTCAGCAAATTTAAGACATGTAGCTTGTAAACTTCTCAAGTTAGAAGGACCTGAAAACAGATAAAAATAAAGAGTGCATTTTTTGGACGCTTACCCCCTGTTCACGTAATAGGGCGTTGCAGACACAATTTGCCTGCAAATCCTTAGTTTTCTTGCAGATATGCTTAGGCATAGCTTCTTATTCATTACTTAAAATTTAAGAAAATTCAGAGATATCTCAACTTTTTGACCACTGGTTTATTTGACCCAGAATGACCCATAGATATGTGTTATCTTTCTAATTGTCTGCAATGTGGCAGGTCTGTGGTTTTATTAATCTGTTCAGTAACACCGTGCATGTCTTCCCCTTGGTTGGTCTTTCTTCTATTGCCATTTCGCATGATGTGTCCAAACCAGTTCTCCTGTCTCTTCTTGATAACCTCTGTCAATTCTTGTACCATGCCAAGTACCTCCTCTTCATCGCTTACTCTTTCTGTTCATCTAATTCTTTCCATCCTCCTCCATATCTGGACATTGTCTCAATGCTTTCCAATAATTTGACGACACTGCTTCTTAATGTCCAGACCTCTGTGGCACATAGAACTACTTTAACACAAATGTTTTTGCTACGCTACACTACACTTCTTCAGTATATTACTAATTCCTTTTGTTAGTAGCATCTTTTCATGTAAAAATTCCTATATATGGGTGAAACATTTTTACACAGCAATTTTGCCACTGTGTGGTTTAGACCCTTTGTTGAACAGCTGTTGTTGTTAGATCAACTGGAAATGCAATTTCACTGTCATCTGTTGGTGTTCGATCAACCGGAAACACAATACAATTTCACCATCATCTGAAGACTGATATTTTTGACCATGCTCACCCTCCTTATTTCTTCAATGTGTCCATCCGTCTGTTGACAACTGTCACACTGAATACCAATTTAGAAATGGCCTGACCCATTCATTTTGATATTCAGGTTCTCGAGGTTTAGGCGCAGTAGAAGTTTTCATGTCATTATAACTTGAAGGCACTTCCCAAACCGTGGAGTAATAAATTTGATGCAACTTACAGCAATATGACGGGACTGGAATACATATTACTTCACGTGCAAGAACCAATTCTCTACGTGATACGAAAACAGCATCGGCACTCACACATGCAAGGTACGTCATGCTATATATGATTCACAGGTGCAAACCTGGCTTTTCCGTATGCAATCTAGATTTTTTTGGGATGGAAAAATCATGATAAAGTACATATTTGTTGTGGTCATCCCACAAATAAAAAATCAAATGACAAACTTTTACTGATTTAAGCACAAACATTTTTGATGCGAGGCAGATTTTCTGCGAAACCTAGCAAATTTCATTTGATGAAGGGATATTTTGTAACCTTATAGATGATGACACATGCTCAGATTCATAATGTTTTGGGACGATTAATATTATATATATATATAATCATATGTAATCATGAAATGTGTGTACCGTGGTATATACATGCATGCATACATGTTTTGCACTTACATGAAATATGTAATGACTACAGAAACTGAGCTTTATTGAAGAAGTTGGTTAGGTTTCTTGTGGGGTTTCCCGCTATTAAATTGTTACACATTCACTCCAAAACTGTCTCATGATTCAACCTGTGTACTGTACATCTGAACTGAAAAGGACTGTACACACACCTGGACTGAAAGGGACTGTACACACCTGGACTGAAAGGGACTGTACACACACCTGGACTGAAAGGGACTGTACACACACCTGGACTGAAATGGGCTGTACACACCTGGACTGAAAGGGACTGTACACACACCTGGACTGAAATGGACTGAAAGGGACTGTGTACACACCTGGACTGGAAGGGACTGTACACACACCTGGGCTGAAAGGGACTGTACACACCTGGACTGAAATGGACTGTACACACACCTGGACTGGAAGGGACTGTACACACACCTGGACTGAAAGGGGCTGTACACACACCTGGACTGGAAGGGACTGTGCACACACCTGGACTGAAATGGACTGTACACACACCTGGACTGGAAGGGACTGTACACACACCTGGACTGAAAGGGGCTGTACACACACCTGGACTGGAAGGGACTGTACACACACCTGGACTGAAAGGGGCTGTACACACAACTGGACTGGAAGGGACTGTGCACACACCTGGACTGAAATGGACTGTACACACACCTGGACTGGAAGGGACTGTACACACACCTGGACTGGAAGGGACTGTACACACACCTGGACTGAAAGGGACTGTACCATAGGGCTAGTAGCCAGTGACGATGACACCAGGAACCAATTAACTTGAAGATGTCTCATTTGTTCTTAATGGGGCATGGCCACCAGGCTGATTAATAATTTGGATGAGGGTGGTCCCAGCAGTTGTGTTATAGGTCTGGGCAGTTGGGTTGTTCATACCGGAATGAGCATCATGTATTAGTGTTAAACTCTCCAAGACAAACATTTTAGAGGCTTGCTACAGACAGCTGTGGGTCAACGAATATGGTTATTTCCTGTGTGGCATACAGCTGTACGAATCGACAGAAGACAGGATTTAACGTCTCGTTATTTTCAGGTAATTTATGTCGCAAATGTTTGTGCTGTGTTAGTGTATATGTGAATGAATGTAACAGTTTCGAAAATGTTCTGAAGCATCAATATATTACAGATACGTTTGTTTTTCTTGGGGGTAGCATACATTAAGTGTTTCCCAGTAGTCACATTGATTGGGTGCAACATAAAATGTTATAGGGGTAGGATTAAGTTTTATAAATAATGTGTGCATGCATGTATGCATATTTGTAAATCGTTTTTAAAACTCTACTAGATGTCAGCTCATTAATAAGATTTTTGTTCTTTATTAAGTCATCTGCATTTAATGAGGCTCTCCCCTTTTTGGTCGTCGTTTGCCTTTTCTTCATTGTATGAACCACTATCATGTAACACATTCTGTACACATTCAACATTCATTGCATTCTATGCATTTGTTTGACAAACCATGTGAAAGGTTGCCTATTAAAACAATTGACAGCTTAAATGAGAGAGCACATTTCTTTGCATAAGGCGTGTCCTTGGGCAAGTTGGCCAGATAACATTCGAGAAAGATCTTGATCTGCAGGTGGAGATGGCTGTGATGGAGCAGCTGGGGAATGTGTTGGAAGATGGGAAAAATATACTTGTGGGACCTTAGTGAAGAATGTTCAACAGGGCTTAATGAGATTTTGACCACTTGCAGTCATTAGCTAATACATGTATAGAGCACTTCAGAAAGTTCAGTTTCGATCATGTTTAGTGGTGCTACTGTTATAGTTAATATGTTATGATATTTGATATACAAGGTGCATGGATAGATTGTGCACGTAATAAGGTATATATAGCTATGTAGTATTAATCTATTATTATTACTGTATACCTATAGATATATGATAAAGACTGGGTGCTGTACAGTATAAACACTGGGCCTCCAGTGGGTTCTTGCCATGCAGCAGCATGAATGTCACTGGTCCATGCCGGCATCACTTTTTCATGTGTCAACTGATAAGAGCTCAGCGGTCTTGTTTTACTAACGGGTGTTCTATTTATGTCTATGGACTGTACACACACCTGGACTGAAATGGACTGTACACATACCTGGACTGAAATGAACTGTACACACACCTGGACTGAAAGGGACTGTACACACACCTGGACTGATTTTCATTGGTTAACTTATATAGAGCTAGTTGGGGGTTTCGTATAATTAAAATGCCCAAATTCTAAAAAAAATTCTGTCTCAATGTATGTGTAAATTAACAATATTATTCTTCATGTTTTAATCCTTATTGCTGTAGTAAAGTTACTGTTTGAATAAAAAAAATTACATTTCACAATAAATCATCCTATGAAAAATTTTATATTTAACCTAAAGGTGAAGATTTGTTGGTCTGGCAATAATCTCTCTATATATGCCAATAACTGCCATAAAGTGATCACTCTATATATGCCAATAACTACCTTAAAGTGAACTCTCTACATATGCCAATAACTACTATAAAGTTATCTCTCTATATATAGGTAATGCCAATAACTACCATAAAGCGATCTCTCTCTCTCCCTCCCTCCCTCCCTCCCTCCCTCCCTCCCTCCCTCCCTCCCCCTCCCTCCCTCCCTCCCTCCCTCCCTCCCTCCCTCCCTCCCTCCCCTCCCTCCCTCCCTCCCTCCCTCCCCCTCCCTCCCCCTCCCTCCCTCCCTCTCTCTCTCTCTCTCTCTCTCTCTCTATATATATATATATATATATATATATATATATATATATATATATATATATATATATATGCCAATAACTACCATAAAGTGATCTCTCTCTAGATATAGACATGTATATATGTATGCCAATAACTATCACAAAACGATCTTTCTATATATGCCAATAACTACCATAAAGCGATCTCTCTATATATGCTAATTTATATATATATATATATATATATATATATATATATATATATATGCCAATAACTACCATAAAACAATCTCTCTATGTATGCTAATAACTATCACAAAGCGATCTCACTATATATGCCAATAACTACCATAAACTGGCGATCTCTCTAGCATATATGACAATAACGACCATAATGCGATCTCCCTGTATATGCCAATAACTACCATAAAGCAATTTCTCTACATATGTTGTAAAACATATGTGTACTTAAACAGTGTGTACTTAAAATCTTTAATGATTTGAGTCTTAAAATGATTATGTTCATTAGATCGGGTGCCGGTAACTTGTGAAAGTGTGAGTTGCCTTATGTTGGAGTATTTAGAGCCAGACCACTCTTGCCATTTTGAAACTTAATTTTTACTAATTTAACTAATTTAATAGTTTGTCCGATGATTTTACCAAAACTAAATAACTAATTAATATAAGCGAGCAAGCTTAGCATGTCTTAGTGGTTCAACTTTTTGGAAAATGTGTCTGAAAATCGAATTGAGGAGGGACCATGCTGATTTCATTCTGACACGAAGAGACTAAATGTACGTCTGCAACTTTAGGCAAAACTAGGATCACGGTACATATTAAAAAAGAATAAGTAGATATATACATATTTAATTATACATTTGCTGTATCACTATGACATTTAAATTTATTTGTGTTTAACTCAGTGATGACGCAATGACCTACAAAGAGCCCGAGGAACTTTCACTAAGAAACCCCAAATTTAAAGCATTTAATTGTGATTTGTTATGTACTGCATCATTCCAGTCTGATCTCATGTGGCGTAGTTGTTTTATGGTTATGTTAGTAGTCTTACAGTCACATAAACTGTGTCTGTCACCTTAGAGAACTTAGTTTGTAGCCAAGTTTTTGCATTTGTCTATAAAGAATAAGTGTCCATTTTGGACATATTTAATCATTTTTATTTGATGTCTACTATATGACCTTAATGTATTTTACATAACCTTTACAATTACACCTATTGATAATTATTTAACCATACCACAATGCATTATCCAGTATTTGGGGTGTTTGTGATTATCTATCTTTATGCCGCTTGTTCCCCAACTCTCCAAATGTTGCTTGTTCCCCAACTCTCCAAATGTTGCTTGTTCCCCAACTCTCCAAATGAATAATCAACTTATTTAAAACAAGGTCTCAAACACGACACCCCCTCAACTCAAGTTAAAATGTGTCGACACAATCAGATGATTTGATAGCAACATTTTTTTATTTATATTCTTTTTTTGATGGATGAATTTGTAATTGACAAAATGACAGTTGTTGACGTCTTGACATCAGCCCTCATGGAAAGTTTTCAAAATGGTGTCCGAAACCAAAGCTCTGAAATGTTATTCAATATAATATAAATTATTCACTGACAAAATAGTGTAGGGAGATAGCATCTCCCCTGGTGACCAGGAGAGGTTATCACAAACTGCAGTGCTGCCATCTGGCGGGAGGTATTGGAAGCTGACAAATCCCAAACTATAAAAGAAATAGTTGCATTGAGTGGTCACAAGTTTCGAACCAATGAAACCTTCAGTGTGGTCTTTTATTGTGGTCTCAACTAGAGGAGAGCTGTCTTAGATCATGCAGCTGGTGGTCTGTGTTTGTTATAGTGTACAGTATTTACACTGAGATTTGCGTAAAAGATATAATAACCAGTATTTGTGTTTGATGTAGTAACCCCATTGGCTGACTACAACATCATCGCCGGGGTTGTGTACCAGGCTCCGGACCTTGGCTCCATCATCAATTCAAGACTTGTGAGTACTGCAGAATTGTAGATAAGAAATTAATAGATACCAGATTATCCATTTCTGATCTTGATTTCACCCTCATCCCCTGGGGCCTCTGACTACATCAGTACCCCTGGCAGATCGACCTGTTGAAACGCTGATTTTTCAGTTGCTGTGTTAACCAATAATATTACTCACTTGAATCTATGGTGTTTGCATGCGGGAACTTAACTTTAAATAGTTGTTGATCTTTCGTCGGTGGTTGGATGGGTAATTTCCTGGAAATGCTCTTTGAAGTTTGGGTGTGGGTGCGTCTCGGCCATCCGGTTTCCAGAAACACATCGACCAAGGCAGGAAGTGGGACGAAGTACAAATGATTTTGTCCGCATCCGTACAGTGTGTGGGATATGTTATTTATACGCCAGTGGTAGTAGTAACACTAACACTGGCTCTCAAGGATGCTTGAATTAATTAGGCCGGGGGTTGGGCCAGTAGTGCAGGAAGATGGACATTACGAGGTGCTCTTATTTATCATTCATTACTTGTTAATTATGATGATGATGTTGTAGACCTGTAGACTTGTTGTTAGATATGATGATGATGTTGTAGACATGTCGTTAGTTATGATGATGATGTTGTAGACCTGTTGTTAGTTATGATGATGATGTTGTAGACCTGTTGTTGGTTATGATGATGATGTTGTAGACTTGTTGTTAGTTATGATGATGATGTTGTAGACCTGTTATTGGTTATGATGATGCTGTTGTAGACTTGTTGTTAGTTATGATGATGATGTTGTAGACCTGTTGTTAGTTATGATGATGATGTTGTAGACTTGTTGTTAGTTATGATGATGATGTTGTAGACCTGTTGTTACTTATGATGATGATGTTGTAGACCTGTTGTTAGTTATGATGATGATGTTGTAGACCTGTTGTTAGTTATGATGATGATGTTGTAGACCTGTTGACTTGTTGTTAGTTATGATGATGATGTTGTAGACCTGTTGTTAGTTATGATGATGATGTTGTAGACCTGTTGACTTGTTGTTAGTTATGATGATGATGTTGTAGACCTGTTGTTAGTTATGATGATGATGTAGACCTGTTGTTGGTTATAGTGATGATGTTGTAGACCTGTTGTTGGTTATGATGATGATGTTGTAGACCTGTTATTGGTTATGATGATGATGTTGTAGACCTGATGTTGGTTATGGTGATGGTGCTGCTGATCTGTTGATGGTTATGATGACGATGTTGTAGACCTGTTGTTATAGAATGGATTTTTTTCCGTTTCAGCTCAATACAACACACAATTTGCAGTCTGCATTCAAAGAAGGTGGGTCATCTGTCACCCTTGTGGGTGGATCATCTGTCACCCTCATGGGAGGGTCGTCTTTCATCCTCGTGGGTGGGTCATCTGTCACCCTCATGGGTAAGACATCTGTCACCGTCATGGGTGGGTCATCTTTCACCCTCTTGGGTGGGTCTTCTGTCACCCTCATGGGTCGGTCATCTGTCACCTCATGGGTAAGACATCTGTCACTGTCATGGGTGGGTCTTCTGTCACCTTCATGGGTGGGTCTTCTGTCATCGTCATGGGTGGGTCTTCTGTCACCTTCATGGGTGGGTCTTCTGTCATCGTCATGGGTGGGTCTTCTGTCACCGTCATGGGTGGGTCTTCTGTCACCATCATGGGTGGGTCTTCTCAGTGGAGTAGGAGATGTAGAATTGAGATTGTACTACTAGACATCTAGTTAGTGTAACAGTACCCAGTGAATGTTGTTGTTTTTATGTGAAATTACATATAATATTATACATGAATAAATGTTATATGACTATATCCTTTAAGTAACCAGTGAGAAAGCAAATGAATTCTCACATGTTACTTTGCAGTCCGGTAGACATTCTGTGGTGCTAATGTCGCGTACATTTGACTTTCAGCTCAAGACTTCTCTCGCTATCACCCCTCCAGAGGTTACTGGTGGGAGTTCAAGGACAGCAGTCACACAGGTACACGTGACTTACTTGACTTAAGTGCATAGGCCATACTGATCCCTCGCTGTCCTCTTTGACATTGCACCTCTCCATCCTGTTCCATTTATAACATGTTGCTCTGCTGTCAACACCTGTTAGCCTGTAAGCATCGCATCTCAAAAACCTCAACAGACTGTGTCTCCTGTGATCACAATGTCAAAGGCCCTGCGCAATAGATCGCTATATAATTGGGCTCTGTCTTGTTGAGATGCCTCTGTTAGAAAATATGCCGTATGACATCTTGATATGATTTATTTGTCTTATAAATGTTGGATGGTTGGCTTTAATAGAAAATCCTGAAACAAATTCTATTGTAATTACTGTCCAAAAAGGCAGTTATTGTTTCGAGTGCATGTGTACCGTGAAATCACTTTTATGGCTCGTGATATCGAAACAATAAATGTTAGTGCAATGATGATTACATTTATTTATCTACAAAGCAGTAAATGTTAGTTCAATGATGATCACATTTATTTATCTACAAAACAATAAATGTTAGTTCAATGATGATCACATTTATTTATCTACAAAACAATAAAAATTAATGTTAGTTCAATGATGATCACATTTATTTATCTACAACAGCAGATGAAGGTGCCTGGAACTATTTGTGCTGGAACAAAAATGTATGGTATATACTAGCACTAGACTTTGGTGTAGTTACTATTTATATTTTCTTAACAAAATCCAATACACACAGTTGGGTTGATTCCTGTTTAAAGTCAGTTATTGTACTGCTTTATAAAGGATTCCTGTCAGTGTATGCGTGTTGTCTGAATGATGTTTTAGATAAGCTGCTGTCGAAAGAAAAGAAGAAAAAGGAAGAGCCGAGTTCCTTGTTCCAGAGACAGCGGGTCGACGAACTGCTTGCAGAGCTTGGTAAAAAGTTCCCACCAAAGTACCCTCCCACTCCTGCCTCGACACAACAGGTGCCAGAAAAACAGGGTACGTATCTGGAATAAGAACCATATTGCCACCAAAACACTATACCGACTGTGCTTAGCATTTTGGCTGTTTTTATAATATGTTATTTGGCAGAAAATTTTTTAAGCTTTGGGTAAGTTGTATTTCGTGAGCTGACAGTATCTTGAAAGCTTAGTGTGGGCAACTTTCTGTATTCTCTGATCACTTGACAGCTAGTCAACTTGTCCAGTCATATTCCTGGTACGTATTACAGCATGTGTTCTCTTGATATGGTAGTAGCACTTCCAGGTAGACATCGACCCTTTCCAATTGGCTCTACCAGGACTTATTAAAGCTCCATCCTCAATTGATTTAGCCCATCCTGAATCAGGTTCGTTGATGTTCAAATATGTGGTGTGTAATATTCGCAGGCGTTTTAATTAGAATGCATACTTTTGTTAAATCATCAAAACAATTAACTTTGATCATTAGACTGGATAACTTGCACAAAAGTTAATACTTTTGTTATAGTATATTCAGCTGGACCCTTATTTTTTGGCAAAAATTAATTCACTGGTTTGCCTGATGATTTCACGAAAACTAAATTACAAATTTGTACTAACTAGCACGTCAGTCACAGTGTATGTTAAATAGGTTCAGTTTTTTGTGAAATGACTCAAATTGAGGAGGGACCTTTACATTTTTTTGCGTTTGCAAAATGACTCAAATAGAGGAGGGATCTATAATTTTTTTGCGAAATGATTCGAAATTGAGGGATCTTTAATTTTTTTGCAAAATGATTCGAACTGAGGAGGGACCTTTAAATGACCGTCTGTCTGTTTGTCTGCCACTCGGTGTAACAACTGCGGCACAACATGTTTGGTGTGTAGTGTTGATGTTTATGTGTGTGTTGTCAGCGACAGGAGATGGCGTCAAATTGGAGACAAAGATGGAAATAAAGACAGATGCAGACACGCAGCCTCCACCAGAGAAGAAAACGAAAGTGATGGGTTCGTGACAACAGAGTTATTGAAGACAGAGGTGGACTACAGATGACCTATGGTCGCTGGATTTTGGGCAGACTGAGCATTGAGCACAACTATCACAATGTGATGAAGAAGTAGTGCTGTCATCAGTTTTCAGGAGGCAGTGCCCTGTCACTAGGTCCTGGACAGTGGTGGACATATGCTGTTGACCTTTGGGCAGTGGTCAAACTACTGGCGATTGAGCATGATGGAAGTTATTATGGTTTCATGATTCCTGGGTGGACACCGCAGTGCTAGCTCACTTCATTGTTGCTGGTGTCATCAGGTCCTCCAAGACAATGAGCAATGAAGTTATGTCGTCATTGAGTTCTCCCACATTCTCCATTGTCTTCCCTCTTATCTTCCTCTTCTGTCTTGCATAGTTCCACTTCACTGAACCCAGACATGCACTGGTGCCCTTCTGTGGACTGCACAGCTTTCCAGAATGTACAAGATGTGTAATAAGACTTTATAATTTCTAGAAGTCACTGCAATTCACTGCAGTGTAGTTTGTGTTGTAGTGACTGGTTCTTGAAGAAGTCATTTGTCTTGTTTGAAATGGCTAGAATTACTGTAAGGTAGCATTTATGTGATGGAACATAACAAGAATCATAGAATGAAGCAGCCAGTAGTGTACAGGCTGTCTAGAAAATGAACAGCTTAATACAGCTGATGGCCAGAAGTACTGGAGAAAATCGTCCCAGCCGAAATACGGACACAATAGACTTTAGTTCATCTGTTTTGTAATGGCTGTATTGCAAAGTCACATTATTTATAAAGCAGGCAGCTGACACAATGCAGACATCGTAATATGATATATGAATGTAAATGTACATTTTTATCCTGTCAGATGTTTAACTAATAAATGTATGCATTGAATGCTTACAAAATAAACATGTTTAGCGAACAACATCACAATTGCTCCAGTAGTCTGTCTTAATCTACAGACTTTCAATATGCACATACAGTCTCAACATATCCACATTGTATGAGCAAATAAAATATGCCTAAAATTTCATCAAATTTACCAATTTCTTAACAGCAACCATGTACTGTTTGATAGAACAGGAGTTCCCAAACTAGGGACCGGGATCCACGTTGTCCAATGCAAAATGACTTCTTTGTTTAGAACATGCTGGTTGGAAGGGTTTCTAAAAGAGGGCATACTCATTGTTGTCACAAAGCAAGTTTGCGGTGAACCAGGTTTGAATCCGTCTTGAATAGGGGTTCAGTCTCGGGAGTCAAGCCTGACATTGAATCAACAATATTGTCCTTGTTTGGTGACAGACTTAATGGCGGTCTCTCTGTTGATGGCTGCAGTTTCTCCCTGAAAGACAAATGCCCACTGTATGAATGTGCTTGTTGGTCATTACTGAATTAACCTAGCAACATAAGACGTTCAAAGTCTGAATAATTTCATTCCATTGTCCATATTACATTGTTTTTTTACATAATTTTATAAAATTATATTTATGCAGTTCATACTTATGTGGAATCATGAAAAAGTTGTCCTGAAATGTGAATGATATTGAAATTATAGTTTGGCAGATAAAATAATTGGTCACTTATAGGTTGCAATTGTTTTTCTATATCTATTCCATATCTGACGAAATGTGAAAGAACATTTTTATAAATACATAACAATTTCTTTTATAAATATATAACAAAGAACATACCTTAACAATTATATGCTAATTAAATAATTTTCCTTATGTCTAGTAATACAATCATTCATTGATAAATTTAAGTAATTCATCACAGAGTTTCTTGTGTAAATAACTTGTGAGACAGTTTCATATCACTTACTACAGTCAACAAATATCAAGCGTTCTCTACCTTTTCTCCAGCTTAAACTGGCCAAGGAAGTTTTTCATCGTGAGTTGGCTGGAAGTTCCCTTTGCCGTGTTCTCCTTCTGCTTCCTGGCCCCCACCCCACTTCGAGACAACCCTGACGCCCGACACTTGCCCAGTACTTTCAGCCCTGAAACATCACAGCAGATACAAATTCCTGACTAGACTATCGTGAATCGGGTTAGGTGATGTTCAAATCTGTTGTGCATGCAAGTTTTTTAAGTTATGCATATTTGGTCCAATAAGAGTGCAAACTGTAGTTAAAACCAACCCAAATCTAATTGACTTTGATTGTTAGATCTGGTAACTTGCAAAAGTGTAGATAACCTTGTCATAGTATTTAGTGCTGCACTACTTATGCCATTTTAGACAAAAATTATTTACTAGCCCATCTGATATTTAACCAAAACAAAATAAAATGAGCTAGCACGTCGTAGTGGATACACAAATAGGTTCAATTTGTGCGAAATGAGTTTGAACCCGGACAATGAAAAAAAATCTAATTGAGTGGGGACCTTTAATGTACAGATAACCTTTAACGTACAGATAACCTTTAACGTACAGATAACTGAAACAGTATTCTCCAACACTTGCCATCCCAGATTATATTTGTTTCTTTTTCCAGTCTGAAACTCGGCACTTTTTATTCTTCATTAATATTCAACGTAGTCGCTATCATTTCCAGTTACATTTCTTTTAAAAAGACACATTCGTAATCGTGCATACAAAATATAAGGAACCAATGTATTTGATATGGTTACACAGAAACAGCTATAGTACACAATAATTTTTGTTGTAACAAACCTGGCTTTGTCAGTGGTGTCGTGGCCACTGTAGATGGTGATTTGGACAAACGCCCATTGACAGCACTCTGCAGAAAATAAACAAAACATATCTAACAATGTTGCTCCAATTTTTGTTGTTGGCAGTGTTAAAAAATAATTTTCCTGGTTATAAACTAACACTTTTGAATCATAATTCAATCACTGTATATGTTATTCGTTAAAGGGAAACAAGTCATGGTTTTGGGCTTATGCACCTAAAATAATTATAAAATAACCATTTGTAACTACAATTAAGAATATCACACCAGTGGTTTACCAGGAAAACCTTGTTGAACATACAACATCTTAATTTCATGGGCTGCACCATACTGTTAGTGTCATAGTCGGGCGACATTCGCTCGCCTAATGAAAATATATTTGCATACACCTATGCTTGCCAATAGAATATGGCCATGCTGTTTGGGTTAACTTATGTAACATATTTTGGGGCTTTGTTTACTAAATCCTCTTTCTGTCGAAATAGAACGTTTTGTTTTGATAGACTTTGTGTTGGTTCTGTCTATGCCTACCTAACTAATATACGTCACAAGTAGTCTAAGTTACTCTGAATTAATAGAACTGTGCATGTGCTTATCATGTCAGCCCTCATCAAACTAGAGAAACGACCAGAATGTTTAACTTTTACAACACATTCTGAGTAAACCACTAGCGAGATATCATCAAACTAGAGAAACGACCAGAATGTTTAACTTTTAGAACACATTCTGAGTAAACCATTGGCGAGATATCATCAAACTAGAGAAACGACCAGAATGTTCATCTTTTAGAACACATTCAGAGTAAACCGTTGGCGTGATATTCTTGATTTGATTGATGTCACCAGCAGGTGTCACCAGTAGGTGTCACCATTTATCTGCAATGCTTTCCAACATTCTCATTTTAGTTTCATAAAGCAGTGTAATCCCAGGAAAACTAATTTACAAACGTGAATCAACCTGCAAAGATGGCTAATTATGGGTGTCTTGCTAAAAAAAATTTTCATTTGACATTTACATGAACTTCAAACATAAGAATTTGCTATATAACTAGCACTGCCAGAGGTGCCAAGTAAAAAAAAAATACATAATCCACCATTTCACATAGAAAATGCACCAGAAATTCACCAGAATTAAGTAAATATACTCGTACATCATGAAAAGCATTAGATCTACCAGTTTTTGTGCAACATTACTTGACACCCCTGCACTGTCTAGGGAGCTAATTTGCAACACAAAGGTGAAATTTGGGAAAGTTAAGCAGTCCAAATACAAACTATCAGTGAGTAACTGACATGCTGTAATTTAGTGACACTGCTATTTCTTACGCACCCTTTGACTGTTGCTTGAACTCTGACTGCTCGCAAAGGCTGAAAGATCAGCTGCTGAATGACATTTCTCATTTGTCCTTCCTGGCGTGTAACTAAACCGTCCCTGTTTCTCACTGGTGAAGAATGACGATACGGATGGACATTTTCTTGCTTTATCCTGCAACGACCTTGGCTGCGAGTCTGTCCTTGAGAACGACCTTGACACAGATAGCAGTGACGGTGAATCGACTGATTTTTGAGACGACACATCGGTTTCTAACAACGAAAATTCAACATCGTCTGTATCGATGCTGTACAAACTAGTCCGTTGGGACACTGATAATTCACTGTCAACTGCATCCCCTTTTCTGTTGTCAACTTCTAGTACGTTTCTTTCAGAAAGTGACTGGCCAGTTTCCGAGAAGGCATCAGTGTCTGAGAGCGTGTCAGTTTCGTCCGAACATGCCAGTTTAGTTGGTTTAACAGGAATAAATCTCGTCGACTGCTGACTTGAAGCAGTCGACTCACATGTTGAATCTTGACTAGAACGAAACTGGCTGAAGGTAAAACTTGAGAAGGGTGATCGCGTATCTTTCTGCGACTGCGGCCTGCCACCATCTGGTGGACGATGATATGATGACACTGTGTTGCCATGGTCACCGTTGCTGTCGTCATCCTCACTGTCGTGTGTAGATACATCTGCCGTCTCCAACTGTTTGAAGAACGGTGTTTTGTGGTGAGGCTTGCTCGATACGAAGAACCTGTCATGTAAACACAGGAATGAAATCATGCCAACATATGTTGGTAGCTAAACTATGTACCATCACATAAGTTGACATTACTAATACTGTTGAAACATAGGCACTGACATGTTAATTACATAAAAAAATTACACTCAATTTGATTTGTTTGTTTCAGTTCCAACAGATATAAGGACCCAGTAACAGGACTGATGGTTTATTTCAGAGTGACGTTATCTACAGTTGGTGAGTTCACAACAGGTATTTTCCATTTCCCAGTGTGAGGGGTGTTTTACTTCCCCTATCAGGCAAACTGGGGTGAAAAAATGTCCCATGTTTCAAAATGGCAGCATGGTGGTTTCGAACCCTGGTCCCCTCGACCTACAGTCTGCCACGCTATCACACAACCCCGTGCCCCATAACCTACTAACATAATTTACGCAACTTCTATGCCATCAACTGTTGGTGTATTTATGCCATCCAGTGCATAAATACTTGGATTCTTGTTTCATAATCAGTTGCTACTTTTCTTACAATCAAAGTTAGAATCAAAATTAATCATAAATGTTAAACTTGAAAGTAATATATGGTAACAAATTACTTTTACATTACACTTAACAAATTACTGTACAACCATGTCAGAAACACAATAGAACCACCCCATAATTATGTTTTGTAGAAAAATATACCATAATTCTTATTTTATGAAGATTGTTACTTGTTTGACAAATGTAAAATATGCCTTGAAACAAGATCCCGACTGGTTCTAAGGGCTCATATTCTCAAAAGACAAATTCCTAACTAAAAATTTCTATAAATATGTAAAAATTGTCCCGGGGGATCATTCATAGAATATCTGGGTAAATATCATCTGATGTGCTAAGTATTACATAATCCATCTCAGTCAGGCTTGCATTATAATCTTAAATTCGCCATGTTATTTTGGGATTAAATATTTTGTGAGTGACTCATGTTTATGGAAAAACTTTCGAGAATAGGGGCCCAGATGTCCTGTAGATGACTTTACCTGCTCTTCACTTCGAATGCGTCCTGACCGCCGCACTTGTTTAGGTCAAACCGAGCCTTCCTCTCAGCACTCCTTCCATTGACGGCAAACTTATTGCGATGATGCAACTTCAGTGGACGGCGTTCACACACTAACTTCTCCTCACCCTTCTCAGTGGTGATCTGTGCGTTGTCGGGAGGAGAATTTATTGGCTCTGGTTGTGGTTCATGGAAGTAGGAAGATTTGCTGTGTAGAATTTCAGCAAAATCATCTTCTACGTGGCTGTGCTTTTTCTCTGGTTGTCTCAAAGATTTGTTATGTAGAACTTCAATGAAGTCATCTTCCATGCAGCTGCGTTTCGTCTCTGGCTGTCGGGCTGAGGATGCGCCTGACCGACTCTCTCCATACATTGCTGCCAGGGAAGTGTCATCCATAGTGTCTTCTGCTTCAGCTTCCTCGTCACCTTTACAAATGTAATAGTTGTAATAGTTTACAACACTGCCTATGGGGTAATTATGTCCCGGCTGTAAATTAGTTAAAAATTCACACCCATTACAATTTTATATCACCCTACTAAAACCATAATTATATCATCCTACTAATAAGTACATTATATCACCTTACTAAAACCATAATTATATCACCCTACTAAATTGATCATCTGAAATAAAATGTATAATGACCTATCATTCAGATACATGTATTCAACTTGTCATTAAAAGAGGGAGTTGTTCCGTTTGAATGGAAAGAAGCAAACATCATACCATTATTTAAAAAGGGTTCGAGAAATAAGTCAGAGAATTACAGACCAGTGAGTTTAACGTCATTTGTAAATTATTAGAAAGGTTAATTAAAGACTTCCTCGTTAAGCATAACTTATTAAATTCATCTCAACATGGATTCCTTAAAGCGAGGTCATGCTTGACAAATATGTTATGTTTTTTGGAAGAAATCACTAAGTGGATAGACGTGGGATCGCCAGTAGATTTTCAGAAAGCTTTTGACAAAGTGCCACATCAAAGATTACTACTTAAATTAAAAGCCCATGGTATCGGGGATAGCATAACTGACTGGATAGAAAAATGGCTGACTGACAGAAGACAACGAGTTGTAGTAGATGGAGAAGTTTCAAATTGGAAAATGGTTTTTTGAGTGGGGTACCTCAAGGATCAGTATTAGGACCTATATTATTCTTAATATATATCAATGACTTAGACGACAGTATAACAAGTAACGTACTGAAATTTGCGGATGACACAAAACTGTTTATAAAGGTTAATACTGATGGTGATAAACATTTACAAAACGATCTAGACAGATTAGTGAAATGGTCTGAGAAATGGCAGATGTTGTTCAATTTTGGGAAACGTAAATGCCTACATACAGGACATTGGAACTTGAATGTAAACAATAAAATGGGAGATACTGTTCTGGGTACTACTGTAAAAGAAACGGACTTAGGAGTTACAATAAGCGCTGATATGAAAGTTTCAGAGTAGTGTGGTATTGCAGCTTCAAAGGGTAATCAAATTCTTGGATTGATTAGAAGAAACATAACATACAAGGGAAAAAAGTTAATTATACCTCTTTATAAAGCAATAGTTAGACCTCATTTAGAATACTGTATACAAGCATGGAGACCATATCGTAAGAAGGATATAGATACGCTTGAGCGCATACAAAGGAGAGCAACTAAAATGATTCCAGAACTGAGAGACCTTAGTTATGAAGAACGCCTGAAAGAATGTGGTTTAACAACTCTAGAGACAAGGAGGTTAAGAGGAGATCAGATTGAAGTTTTTTAAGATAATGAATGGGTATGAAAATATTGATAGAAATATGTTTTTCTCACTCAAGAAGGATAGCAGAACTAGAGGACATGAGGTAAAATTAGTAAAGGATCAATGTAGATTGGACATCAGGAAGCACTCGTTCTCAAAGAGGACAATAAATGAATGGAACAAATTGTCTACAGATTGCGTAACTGCTAGCAGCGTGAATATGTTTAAAAACAAGGTTGACACATATCTCAGGAGGGCGGGTTATAAGTAGATGAACATTGTTGGACTCTCTATAAGCCAATGGCTTCCTTGTCCACTTGCCATCTGGGCCTTTGGCTTGGATGGCAAATCTTGTTAAATGTATATTATATATATTATAACATATTATATATATTATAATATATTATAGATAGGATAACACTGCAGAAGATCAAAATTTAAATTTTGTTTAGCTATTCTGGGGTTGGTGGGGTGGTCACATGGTCGGTGACCGGTGGCGAATTGGCCCCACCTTTGTAGTTATTCCAGTTAGAGCTAGTGTATTTTTAAGCAGGTAGTTGTATTCATAGACTGCGTGATAGCATGTAGGGCATTATTCTATTTGGTTTAAGGGTGTTCCATAACAATAGTAATGCCATTGTTTCTTTTATTTGTTCTAGGAATACTGCTACTGCTTTGTGGTGAAATGTGGGCTCTATTGAACCCGACGTCCAGGAGGCTCGCATGGGGCGTAGTCAGCCTGGCGTTGGGTTGTGGAGCCCACATTTCTTTGTTTTACATTACCCTTAATCCCCACAATAAACGTCATTCATTTGGCCTTTTCATATCTCTATATCTGTGTTGTGTTGTTGATTGCATAAATGGGAGTATGCAACATTGGCACAGCCAATGTTGCATATAGGTTTTTATGCGAGCAACACCACATACAATTAATGATTGGTCCATTGCTAATTTATTCTATTATGCTAATCCAGCAGAGCTGGGTGACGCGCTCTGTGACCCACTTTGCTGCCTCCATATTTTGAACCAATCAGCGCGCACCAGCTGCGCAACGCTACAGATTTCAAACTTGGACTAGCCACTTCGTTTTGTGAAAGCATACGGAGTGGATGCGCTTTGAAAATTTGTCCCACCCTCCTCCCCATCTTTCTCCCTGTGGTATGTTTACTTGTTAGCAGCAATTGTACATCTTTGGTGGAAGTGGGGTGTTCATGTCTCAAAGCTTTCCCATTTTTTGATTGCGATAGTGGACATGGGAGTTTTGGCTTTCCCAGAAGTGTTCACGGGTTTTAACGCTGGGACGCAGCTCGCTTCCCTTCCACCTTGGATTTTAGAACTGTTCGTGTAGCGAATTGGCCCCACCTTTGTAGTTATTCCAGTTAGAGCTAGTGTATTTTTAAGCAGGTAGTTGTATTCATAGACTGCGTGATAGCATGTAGGGCATTATTCTATTTGGTTTAAGGGTGTTCCATAACAATAGTAATGCCATTGTTTCTTTTATTTGTTCTAGGAATACTGCTACTGCTTTGTGGTGAAATGTGGGCTCTATTGAACCCGATGTCCAGGAGGCTCGCATGGGGCGTAGTCAGCCTGGCATTGGGTTGTGGAGCCCACATTTCTTTGTTTTACATTACCCTTAATCCCCACAATAAACGTCATTCATTTGGCCTTTTCATATCTCTATATCTGTGTTGTGTTGTTGATTGCATAAAATGTAATCTGCATGAACCTAACAAAACAATAATAATAATTTTAGGGTGCTGACATGAATTTACAGAAAATGTATCAGCAGTATTAATTACAGCTTAGTTTCATTCATCTAGTAGTTAATTATGCCTCATTGACCCAGAAGAACTGTTTCATTGCATCTCTACCTTGTCGACACCTCTTCTTGCTGTGATGGAATGTGGCCAGTTTCACGGTGACCTCCGTGTTTTTGGTGTTGGGTCGGCTGATGTTCGGCTTGTTGCCCGTGGTTACCGCGACGTTCGAGTGGCCAGCAGCAGGCCTGTAGGATGGGTCCCAGATACTTACGTGTCTCACTCCATCGCCAGTTGCAGATCTTGGCTAAAATATAAATTTAAGGGTTAAATGCTGTATGTTGTTTCAGGGGTTTCAGAAACATTGTAATTTGTTTTACTTTTTAATCATATCAAACTACTAGTGTATTACAACATATATCTTCAGTCAGGAAAAAATTATTTACAAGATATGATGAACCTTGATCATGCTTCTAAAATAACCAACTTCTGCTTAAAAAACAGTCACTATCAAGTAGAAATTATAATCACATTACTTTACAAATGCGTGTTCATTTATAGCTGAACAAACTGCAACAATAGAGAGAGGACAAAACTGCCTAGGTTTCCAAATAGCAACAAGTGGATTTGAACTCGACACTTACGTGTCCAAAACTCAACACTGTGCAGCCCAACTCCAGATTAAAATTGGTCAAATTAAAAGTGATTCTTACTTTATGTCCTGGAACAAAGTATGCAATCTTTGCTCCAGTGTTGACGTCAATGTTCCCGAGTGCAATCTGCAAGGCCTTCTCAGACGACATGTAACTGGCAGCAATGGTCAAGGCTTCTTCATATTATCAGTGGCTCCTGTCTTTGTCAGCAGATGCCAGTCATACGGATTACCACGGAAAATATTTGTATTTGAAATCATGTGTGAGTGGAGCAAAGAATACAGCCAATGGTGATACGAGTAGATTTGTGTTCACGAATGCATACACACACGCACGCACGCACGCACGTTGCTCTCCTCTAAGAACTGACTTATACATGTGAGTTTATAGCAACATAATAACATCCACATAAATCAAATCAGGAAATATCAAATTTTTGCCTTCGTATCAAGCCTTATCTTGTTCATCTTTCTTCATTACCCTCCTCCGTTCCTTAGCGCATTCATCTATCTGTTGTTGACTTTAACATCATACACTGATTTCAAGATTGTGTGACCCTTTGGTTGTTATACACACCTGAGCTCATGTTTTCAAGGATTTTGGAAATCTAAAGCTTAGAAGTTTTCATATTGTATTGTAAATTATACTTGATGGATAGTGGTTACTGTGAGAAGAAAAAAGATACGGTCCGGCGTAGTCAAGTTTCTCTGGCTCCACATCTGGGGGGTACGGAGTGAGGGGGAGGAGTTTTCTCTGCAGGGGGTCAAACACAAGATGGTAAAGAAACGTGTTGTCAGCCCGCTCGAATCCCTCGACGTATTCGTTCGGTACGGTCAGCGACTTCATGTTCAACAGAGCCGGGATCTTCCTCACCACCTGAAAGGAAAGACCATTACAAAAAATGTCCTCCCTTCCCTACACCCCTTGATTGGGACGGCCGTAGGGGTTCCATTCACATACAATCTTTGCCAGCTTTGTCTGTCTTCTGCGGTGTGTAGCAGGGTCAGTAGAATTAAATACATTTTACTAACAGATGTTGTGCCGGGGGGTGGCCAGTGGTGTCTGGCGCCCCACATTTAATACACTTAGCTAGTTGATCATTGTCAATCCCCACAGACAGATATGTACTAATCATCTATATGCTTGTCAGGGGAATTGCCTTTCCTAGTTAAAATGCGGGCAGTGCCCATTGTAATGTCTACAACCAATTACTATATGCGAATAAAGGGCATTGCCAATGGTACGGTGAGTAAAACAATTTTTCAAACGTTCTGTCTATGGTGAAGGAACATTCAGAACTGTTGAAACGGCCTCACACTTCAACCTAGTAAAGCTGTTCAATGTAAGTATCTCAATGTTTCTGGGAAGCTTTCAGCCATGCTAAAAGTCTTGCACAAAAGCACACACAGTCACGCCAGTGTCTATAGCCAGCCATTCATTTTTTTTAAACTGCCCAGGTTTTTAATGACAGCAAGGGAGCTCAAACCTGTCCTCTCCATTGAGCTTGGAGCTCTAGTTCTACCACTGCACTACAGTGATCCACAACTGTCACATTTTAATCACCAGATGTCACTATGGTCAGATGATCTTTGACAGACCTGCCAAATTTTTATTTTGAAATCCGTATTTTTTACTTGAAAGTCTGTATAAAGCCATATAAATCCATGTATTACTAACATTAGTTAATTAGCCTATAGGTTATAGCATTCCAGTTCAGATTGAGTGTCACCCTATATGAGGATACGAAATATACCCATATCAAACAAAATCTGCTAGCTTCACAGAAAATCTGCCTGGCATCAAACCTATTTGTGCTTCGACCGTTGCATTAGTTAGTTATAAGTTTATATTTGTGTGACAAACACAAGAAAATATGTAGCAGTGCCTTATCACTATTTTTTTCATTTCAAAACAAATCTGTATACCTCCCAAAAATGTTTACAGCATAAAGGAAATTATTAAATACTCACTGTTTTCATGTCGGTCTGTCGAGTGCGCTGGAAGATCTTGGTGGCCTTGCCCAGCCCGATGCCAGGCAGACTGGGCAGGTAGTCACAGCCCGACAAGATGCACATGTAGCGGAACTTGTCAAACGTGTACAGGTCTGCTCGCATGTCCAGTGCTTCGTTCAACCTGCGCTTCTCAATGACAACTCCATTGCCAGCAAAGTCCATCTTGAACATAATCTACAGCATGGGGACAGAAACACTGTTTCATCAAAACTGCAAACATTTGTTAAACTCCACTTATATAACAGAGGTGTTTCCACTTGCCTCAAAACAAGCTGCCACTGCCAAGAAACAAGGAACGGACCACGGAATGGTGACAATAAAGAGGACAATTTTCATACCCTAAAATATGTGAAATGCCGACAATAATACACGGATACAAATTTTCTTTTAACACAACTATTAAAGTAAACTCACTTCAATATTTCAGCAACCATCGGTTACCTTCTTCAGGAGCTGAGTTAATTGTGTTAAAAGAAATTAATTTTAATTTATTCTCCCAACATGATGAGCATTTTCACCAATGATAATAATTTTTTTAAGATGCCCACAGTTCAAGTGCAATATTCAGGCCATCTCTGTTTCTCACAAAACAATATTTTATAACGGTAAAGTTCTACAGATTGTCCACGTACACAGTCACAGCCAAACAGGACAAGATCTGAGTCCTCCGTGATGACGAGTTGGGCGACTCCGATGCGGTTCAAGTAGGCTAACTGGGCATCAGCCTCATAAGGAGCGACTATACAATCAACACCCTTGGCACGACACGCCTGCAACACAACCAGTCATCATGTGGTTTACATTTGATTTGATTCAAATTTGATTTGAATGTTTTGAATCATGCTTACATTGCATGCTGAAAGGCGAGGTCAATATTCATAAATAGAAAACGGTCAAAGTATCTTTAAAAATTATGGATCATTAAAGCATATTTGGGCTGTCCAGAAGTTAGAATAGATTAAATTTATGTTACATGACATTATTTTACAACAACACAATGATCAGTACTTTTAAATTAAATGTCAAACATAAATTTTTTAAACCTAAAAGTTACATGCAATGGAGTGACGTGAGACTACTCCCATTAGTCTGTATAAACAGTGGCTGCACGCACATTCATTAGTTCGAGGGCCATATGAGGGGTGATATCGATGCACTTTGTGAGACAATCCCGAGCCTCGCTGCGCTTGCCCTCTCGCAAGAACTGGGCTGCTTTCTTCCGGTGTGTCTCACGACGCCTGAAAACAACAAAACATTTAAAATTGTTATAATGCTTAACGATTCTGGTTTGTTGCGCCTCTGAGCTCTGATTCGTGTAGATTTAGATGCTACAGTTTATTATTATTACTTTACTCTCATAATCTGAGTGGATATAGGGACAGCAAGGGATGACTTTACTCTCATAATCTGAGTAGATACAGGGACAGCAAGGGATGACTTTACTTTCATAATCTGAGTGGATATAGGGGCAGCAAGGGATGACTTTACTCTCATAATCTGAGTGGATATAGGGGCAGCAAGGGATGACTTTACTCTCATAATCTGAGTGGATATAGGAACAGCAAGGGATGACTTTACTTTCATAATCTGAGTGGATATAGGGGCAGCAAGGGATGACTTTACTTTCATAATCTGAGTGGATATAGGGACAGCAAGGGATGACTTTACTCTCATAATCTGAGTGGATATAGGGGCAGCAAGGGATGACTTTACTCTCATAATCTGAGTGGATATAGGGACAGCAAGGGATGACTTTACTGTCATAATCTGAGTGGATATAGGGACAGCAAGGGATGACTTTCTTCCTTTCTTGTTGGTCTCAATAATCCTATCCATTCTTTGATATTGCCCATGTAAGAATTTGTTCTCCTGCGTCTTATTTCACCATTGGTTCCAGTTTGAAAGTGTGAAAGTGTTTACTGCCTTTCCATCTACTTTCAAACCACTTAAGTTTCCTACTTTTCAAGGCAGACACCAGACCATTATGGATCCGCATATTCCTTCATTCTTCTTCTGATTCTTTGTTAGATAGGCTACTTTAAGAATTGTTTAATTTTTTAATTGTACTACTTTAACAGTTAATATATAACACAAAGTTTGAATTGATTTAAATCTGTTTGTTAACAGTTAACACAAAGTTTGAATTATTTATATAACATATAACACCAAAGTTTGAATTATTTAAATCTGTTTGTCATACATGGGTTACTGTTAATGTAGAACACTTATAGTAAGCATAAGTTATGGCATATAAATGCAGAGATACTTACTCCCGTCGTGCTTTCTCAACGTTTCTTTTTGAAGGCAGTCGACAGCCATCAAACACCATGATGGGCTTCAGCCCAAAGGCGAGCAGACTGTTCACGTACTTCATGCAGTAGTGTACGTACCTACAACAGTACACACCCAATATACACATGTACACACCATGCAAGCACGCACACACACCACGCACGCATGCACATACAACAGAATCTTGATATGAAGATTACCTTGGAAGACAAGTTTTGTATTTAGGTCTACTTGACAGAATTCACCCATAGTCGTAGGTTATTTGATAAATTTCGGCTTTAACCATTTTCAGCATTAAAGACAGGCCACATGGTCTGTGACACAACAGTAGAGGTGTAGGTGTGGCAGGAAGTGGGAGGATGGTAAAAAAATTGTGGGAAATTGACCTAAAAAATTGGTGGGAGGTTGGGCCCAAAACATGTGGGAGATGGGAGGTTGAGACCCCTGCCAGACCGCTCATGGTATGAGACGCCGTTCTGACGGCTTTAACAATTTGTGTGATGTATGATTAAATCTTGTTTTTAACTTTAAATGTCTGAAAACAAAATATCCACTGTAACAAAAGAAGGCAGCTAACCTGCCAGAAAATATTTTATTTCATTACAAATGGACGAATGTAAATAAAATCAAACTGACTGATCAGTTTTCTCGCCCATGGCCAGTTTTTCGGCACAAGCGAAAGCGCCCCGGTGAAGCCAACAGTAACTGTCGATTGCAACTGTGCAGCCCTTGAATTCCTTCACATTAGCCTGGCGCGACGCCTTCTTCAAGAACGGCAACAGGCCTTGAATGCCCATCTGAGAAATAAAATGCGACTCTTAACATGGTGAGGTAATGTGGAAAGACACGGGTTCTATTACAGACAATCTAATACAATTATATCTTATCAGTGTTTTTTGTTAAGCCTTAAATAAGGCTTAATATGTTAGGGTATACCGGCAGTTTGTTATATGGGCAAAACATTTTTTTTCTGTTTTATATTTTTACAAAGCATCATGAATGTATGTCAATAAAATGTATCAATGTTACAAACACCTTCCTGATATTAGTGCTTTTCAATTACACAAGGTCGTAACAACTTGAAATGTTGTTTACACCCCATTCCCGACCCCCGGCGACTGGACCGGGGCGGGGGTCGCGGGAAAAGGTTCGGTTGTCTACAGCTGAATTCTGATTTGTTTTCGAAGACATCATGCAGTTTCTGCTAAATCACGGTAGCAAAAATACTTACGGCTACGCCGTTAATCCACGATTACTGTGATCAATTTAGTCACATATTGTGTTAGACCTTCGATCGAGTTAATCGTCGTATTTCCCGCAAAACGCGTCATCCAAATTTGTTTATATGCTATAACTTAATGCAAAGCTGGCCGTTTAGTTCTACTTCTTCTACCGGGGTACTAGTCTTCTATCGAGCACTAGTCATGTGTTATTATTCACAACTAGGCCTGCGACCGTTAGTATGATGATTGTCTCAGCACCAGGATTTCACTACGTCAAGAACTGGTCGCGCAGAGTTTTAAATAAAGATAATGGGTGCATGGTATTTATTTTATCTTTCTTATTCTTCTACACAATTTGAATGTGTAGTGCAAACCTTCACTGACACGGCAGGACCCCAAACCCCAGTCCAGAATATACTTAAAAGAAGAACACTACAATGGTACGGACACACCACTCGTCAAAACAGCATCGCCTAGGAAAGTGTACAAGGCACTGAACGGGTGACAGAACGGTGAAGACCAAAGAAGTGGCTCGATAACAAACGATATCATCAAAGAATGGGTGGATATGCCACTCCGACATCTCCTTGAGGCAACCCAGGAGAGAGACCGGTGGCGTGTGAGTGAGCGAGCGAGTGAGCGAGTGGTTTCCTGTATGAATACTTGCGCTGAGTGTGCTCAATCGTTTTATTGATTAGGACCTAGATGGCTGTGTTGTTTCGTTGCATGTTGTTTGGGAGAAAATTATGCGCATCGGCATTTGGTAATTGCGTGAGGCCGGTATAAATCGGTAAACCAGAATACTGGCGACATTTCTTCTTCGATGACATTATGAGTTGGAGCATAGCAGAATGTGTTTTACTAACTGTGCTATAGAATGTATGTAAAACACAGATGGTTTCATTCTAATATGTATGATCAACAATACTCCGATGCATTTTTTATTAAATCGACTGCGGGTGTTACTTAAACTAATCACACACTACATATTTGGACAGCGACGAACCGGATTTGCGATAGGCTAAATTAGTCGATGATGGAGTTTTAATACATTCACATGTTATGCAAAGATGATATGAGACAGAAGGATTTTGCTTCATCAGATCTTCTTTGGGAAGGGGGAGGAAGGCAACTTTGAGAAATCCGCAAGATTGGATAAAATTGTGTAATTTCCAGATGGATTAGGTCTACTTAGTAACTTACTCAATGCAGCATATATTATGCAGGCATATGTCAACTCAGGTCGTTTTTCTACACTTTACATGTAGCCTATGTAGATGTACACCTGAAACATTATGTTGATGGGTTAATATTCTCAATGTAAATTACTGTTAAGTTAAATATAATTTTTTTTAACTATTTAATAATTTTATTTACTTTTATTCAGTTCATGTATTGATGTTTTCTCTTGGTCTGGTATGAATATGTAAAATTGTGTTGTTGCACTCGGACTGTTGACAATAATCATACAACAATACAGTAGTTGAAAATCAGTATAATCTAGATATGTTATTAAGTGAGACCAATGAAAGGGTAAATAATATAAGTATTATACTTCTTTTTTCCCAACTCAACACCTTTTAATCAATAATGTGTACCGTATAAATTAGTGGTCCCCAACGTGGGCGATATCGCCCCCATTGGGGCGAGTTTTTGTGGCCAAGTGGGACAAAATATTTGTCTGTGGTTCTAGGAGGTGTTGCACGGTGTTCGGGAGGGGGATGGTGGAGTATTGTTGTTCATACATATTAGAATGAAATCATCTGTGTTTTACATACATTCTATAGCACAGTTAGTAAAACACATTCTGCTATGCTCCAACTCATAATGTCATCGAAGAAGAAATGTCGCCAGTATTCTGGTTTACCGATTTATACCGGCCTCACGCAATGACCAAATGCCGATGCGCATAATTTCTCCCAAACAACATGCAACGAAACAACACAGCCATCTAGGTCCTAATCAATAGAACGATTTAGCACACTCAGCGCAAGTATCCATACAGGAAACCACTCGCTCACTCGCTCGCTCACTCACACGCCACCGGTCTCTCTCCTGGGTTGCCTCAAAGAGATCTCGGAGTGGCATATCCATCCATTCTTTGATGATATCGTTTGTTATCGAGCCACTTCTTTGGTCTTCACCGTTCTGTCCCCCGTTCGATGCCTTGTACACGTTCCTAGGCGATGCTGTTTTGACGAGTGGTGTGTCCGTACCATTGTAGTGTCCTTCTTTTAAGTATATTCTGGACTGGTGTTTGGGGTCCTGCCGTGTCAGTGAAGGTTTGCACTACACATTCAAATTGTGTAGAAGAATAAGAAAGATAAAAGAAATACCATGCACCCATTATCTTTATTTAAAACTCTGCGCGACCAGTTCTTGACGTAGTGAAATCCTGGTGCTGAGACAATCATCATACTAACGGTCGCAGGCCTAGTTGTGAATAATAACACATTCCTTTACTCATGCACAATGTTATGTTACTGATAACATTGGTAGCGTAACTACCTGTCGAATGCAGGCACAGTGTTGTATTTTAAATTAAACAAGTTATTACAGTAACTTAACAAGATTGAACAAGATTGAACAATATTGAACAACATTGAACAACACTGAACAACATTGAACAACATTGAACAACATTGCCATCTAAAGCAAAATTCCCAGATGGCAAGTGGATAAGGAAACCACTGGCTTATCGAGAGTCCAACAATGTTTCATCAGTTAGATAATTGTCAATTTTAGCTTTAAACAATTCACGCAGCGATCGTATAATTTACCCAATCGGTAGATAATGTGTTCCTTTGATTTATGCTTTCTGATTTCCTGATCCTCCACTGACGTCACTTCGAATTGTATATTTCTTCTGTCATTCTTAAGTTTGAAAATGTGGTTTTATTAGTATTATCATAAATATTCAATATCTAAAAAAATATATTTTATCTTATTTTGTCATCTTTTAACCGTTTTATTCCATATTGGGATATCCCTCGTACAGGACTATAACAGAAAAGCGTGCATGGAGTCGATCCGCCAGCCATTGTTCGCATAAAGATATGACGTAACGCGTATTGCGATGCGACGCGCTATTGCCTGTTTCTATTACGTTTTGGTTTCTGCGCAGGAACACGATGGACAGTTTTCTTTACGACAATATCGTTTTAACGCAGACATGCAGACATTCCGATTTTCATACATAAGTCTCTCCACCGCTCTTAGCTGAGGTTTTGCTGATCGCTTATGCAATGAAATACGGCGCACGTCATTGTTGTTAAAGGTAATGTCGTGGCTTTGTTGAGTACGATCCAAATCGACGACACAAATCTTTGTAGACGTAACTCTCCGGTGTCCGTAAGCAATGGCTAAAGAGCGTGTCCTACATATGATATTGTCAAGGTCATTGTTTAGTTTCTGAAAATATTTTCATGGGATAATCTCCTGATGTATATAAGTAGTCACTTATTTCACATCATAAGACGCAACAGACCAGCGAATATCTGAAGGCAAATAAAAACAAGAACACATAATAAACACTTGACATCATCATCACTATCACCATCATCATTGGCTGTCCCTCGGAACGGGCATGACATCTGCTCGATGGTCTGTCGTGTGCCCTGACGTGACCCAGGTGCCCTAGTATGATATGCAGGTGTTGGAGCAAAGGGACGTCATTCAGTAGGCGGTCTGTCTCAAAACAGGCCATTGGACTCCCAGCTTAACCAGATTGAACAAGAATTAAAAAGGTTGCCATCCAAGACAACGGCCCAGATGGCAATTGGACAAGGAAGCCGTTGGCTTATCGTGAGTACAACAGTTTTCATCTATGTGCAACCCGCCTTTCTGAGATGTGTCAACCTTGTTTTTAAACATACTCACGCTGCTAGAAGTTAAACAATCTATAGATAATTGGTTCCATTCATTCATTTTACTCTGTGAGAAAGAGTACTTTCTGTTTTCCAATCTACACTAATCATTTACTAATATTATCTCATGTAATCTAGTTCAACTATCTTTATTGAGTGATAAAACAATATTTCTATCAATATTTTCATAACCATTAAATGTCTTTAAAAACTTCCATTTGATCTCCTCTTAATCTCCTTGTCTCTGGGGTTGTTAAACCACATTCGTTTAGACGTTTTTCATAACTAAGATCTCTAAGTTATGTAATCATTTTAGTTGCTCTCCTCTGTATTCTTTCAAGCGTATCTATATCCTTCTTACGATATGGTCTCCATGCTTGTATTCAGTACTCTAAATGAGGATTAACTGTTGCTTTATACAAAGATATAATTAGCTTTTACTCCTTGTATGCTATATTTCTCCTAATCAACCTAAGAATTGGATTCCCATTTTAAGCTGCAACACCACACTGCTCTGAAACTTTCATATCAGCGCTTGTTGTTACCCCTAAGTCCTTTTCTTTCGCAGTAGTAGAACAGTATCTCCCCTTTTACAGTGGTGTGCTAATTTGTTCTGTTTTCATTAGTAATTTTGG
>BSQZ01000044.1:3602500-3677500 GCA_033239005.1 Lamellibrachia satsuma | reverse complement strand
AAATGTGCGAGAATTTAGCAATAAGCCATGAGACATCTCATGGTGCAAAGGACGGTGACGAAACATAAAAACAGCTCAAAGTGAGGTGTTGAAATGCTGGGAAACATACTTTGAGGAACATCTCAACATAAACTGGCCAATATTGGAGGGAGCATATGATTCAGGAAGAACAGAGGGACAGTAGATGCTATCTTCATGGTGCGATGTATCATGGGAAAAGCAAATGAGCACTAAGAATCGCTATATGTAAATTTGTTTAACTCCTATGCAGCATTTGATATTATCTGGAGAGGGGCATTGTGGAAGATGAGGTCTATTGGGGTGGATCCCAAGATTGCATCAATGATTGAAGCTACGTATGAGAATGCAGAATGTGTAGTCGTCATCCATGGTCAACTGACGAAATGGTTCGGAGTGGACATACGAGTGAGACAGGGCTATTTTATATCACCTGTCCTGTTTAGTTTGTTTAAGGAGTTCGTCATGACATGCATGAATAGCTTATGCAAGGAGTTCTACATACCAACCTCAGCTTTGACATCAGGTATGCAGATGACGCAACACTTATGTCCACCATGTTCGAGAAGCTACAACTCTCCACTGAAAAAACAAGTTGCTCTAGTAATAGAGTATGATAATCAACTTCTCCAAATGCAAATAGGTCATTATTTATTAGACAAGCGTATTGTAAGCCGAAGAATTCGAGATTGTAGAATAGTTGTGTTTCTTGGGTGGCATAGTGCCGTCCACAGAGAGAAATGCTAGTTGACGCATAGCCCTAGCATCGACAGCCTTTGGTAGACTCAGAAATGGCATATTTGCTAACAGAGGTATCTCAACAAGACTGACATCCAGATTATATGGAGCCCTTATACTGCCAAAAGCAATCTTTGGTGCGAAGGCTTCGACGCTACGATCACAGAAGGACATATCTTGAGGTATTTGATATGCGCTGCCTGCAGGATATTAAAGGTGTTACTAGGGCAGACAGATTATAAAAATAATATCAAGATCAGAGATTGTCACAAGTTTGGTTCTAGGATTGGCGGAAATCAAAGTGACTGGCTCGTGTCAAAAGCCCAGGTGCATCAATGTAGGGTGGAACATAAACATGACATAGAACCGTGGATAGTAATGGAAAATCTAATTGGAATCCCGTTTAATATGATAAAAAACAATAGACCAAATACAGAACGGCGGATAACAATACATCGCGCCTCGTAGGTGGTTACAATAATTGTCACCTCGCCCACTTACCAGTGCAGATATATATATATATATATATATTTTACACGTACATACGTTCATACTTGCAAACGTATATACGTATATATATATATATATATATATATATATATATATATATATATGTAAGTATAATTCGTAGCATTACTTTATTAGGGTGGCTGACCAAGTTATGCTTCCAGGCCCGCCCTCATGGGCTTTCGGGCTTACACAATCAGCTTGGATGATTTCTGGAAAATGTTACGCTTAAAACAAATTCTCTCAAAAAGCAGCGTTCGTTCGAACCACCTGAACCCCACATAAGGATATATGGATTCTATAATCATGTGAGAATGTATAATTTCTTGTATCTAGTCTAAACTGTTCCTTCACTAACGTATCCTCTATTTTCTTCTATCATTCGTAAGTGAGAAAAATAGGTTTATCAATATTCTCATTATCATGCAGTACCTAAAAAAATATTTTATCTCCTCTGATCACTTTCATATTTTAACTGTGTTATTCCTTGTAAAAGCAAAACGTGCACGGTGTGAATCCGTCAACCATTGTTCCCGTAAAACATATGACGTAACGAGTATTGTGACGTGACGCGCTATTGCCTATTTCTATTACGTTTTGGTTTCTGCGCAGCAACACGGCGGACAGTTTTCTTTGTGGAAATATCGTTTTAACGCAGACATACACGTGTCTTTGGTGTTCAGACATTAGTCTCTCTACCGCTCTTGGTTGAGGCTTTGCTGATCGATTATGCACGAAGTACGACGCATGTATTTGTTGTTTAAGATCATTCCTTTATAGCGATATCGTTTTAACGTTGACATACATAATGTTCTTTTCTGGTTTTCAGACATAATTCTCTCAGTCTCTTTCACCTGCAGTGTGTTGATCGTTAACATGCAAGAGTATTCAAATTGTCATTAAAAGAGGGAGGTGTTCCGTTTGAATGGAATGAAGCAAACATCATACCATTTTTTTTAACGGGTTCGAGAAATAAGTCAGAGAATTACAGACCAGTGAGTTTAGCGTCAGTGATTTGTAAATTATTAGAAAGGTTAATTAAAGACCATATGGTGGACTTCCTCGTTAAGCATAAATTATGAAATTCATCTCAACATGGATTCCTTAAAGCGAGGTCATGCTTAACAAATATGTTATGTTTTTTGGAAGAAATCGCTAAGTGGATAGACGTGGGATCGCCAGTAGATATTATCTACTAAGATTTTCAGAAAGCTTTTGACAAAGTGCCACATCAAAGATTACTACTTAGATTAAAAGCCCATGGTATCGGGGGTAGCATAACTGACTGGATAGAACAATGGCTGACTGACAGAAGACAACGAGTTATAGTAGATGGAGAAGTTTCAAATTGGAAATCGGTTTTGAGTGGGGTACCTCAAGGATCAGTATTAGGACCTATATTATTCTTAATATACATCAATGACTTGGACGAGAATATAACGTACTGAAATTTGCGGATGACACAAAACTGTTTAGAAAGGTTAATACTGATGGTGATAAATAACATTTACAAAACGATCTAGACAGATAATGGTCTGAGAAATGGCAGATGTTGTTAAATTTTTGGAAATGTAAATGCCTACATACAGGACATGGGAACTTGGATGTAAACTATAAAATGGGAGATACTGTTCTGGGTACTATTGTAAAAGAATATGACTTAGGAGTTAATAAAAATGACTTAGGAGTAAATAAGCGCTGATATGAAAGTTTCAGAGCAGTGTGGTATTGCAGCTTCAAAGAGTAATCAAATTCTTGGATTGATTAGAAGAAACATAACATACAAGGGAAAAAAGTTAATTATACCTCTTTATAAAGCAATAGTTAGTCCTCATTTAGAATAATGTATACAAGCATGGAGACCATATCGTAAGATGGATATAGATACGCTTGAACGCATACAAAGGAGAGCAACTAAAATGATTCCAGAACTGAGAGACCTTAGTTATGAAGAACGCCTGAAAGAACTCTAGAAACAAGGAGGTTAAGAGGAGATCAGATCAGTTTTTAAGATATTGAATGGGTATGAAAATATTGATAGAAATATGTTTTTCTCACCCAAGAAGGATAGCAGAACTAAAGGACATGAGGTAAAATTAGTAAAGGATCAATGTAGATTGGACATCAGGAAGCACTCGTTATCACAGAGGACAATAAATGAATGGAACAAATTGTCTATAGATTGCGTAACTGCTAGCAGCTTGAATATGTTTATAAACAAAGTTGACACATATCTCAGGAGGGCGGGTTACAAGTAGATGAACATTGTTGGACTCTTGATAAGCCAATGGCTTCCTTGTCCACTTGTCATCTGGGCCTTTGGCTTGGATAGCAAATCTTGCTAAATCTTGTTAAACATGTCAGAGATCTCGTTTCAGTGAAATTTCGTTTACAGCTGCAAAATGAGAAATTGGAAAGCTGTAAAAACTATTGGGATAAAGGGCATATTTGCGGACTACACTAACATTGTGTAGCACGAAGGTTCATATTCACTGGAAAATTAGACAATTAATACTAATTATACATGGAGTTCAAAAACTTAAAATACATAGCAATAAAATATAATATGTATTGTTGAGTTGTTTGTGTATCAGAGCTAACACTACACTTACCAAAGCTGTAATAGCTTCGAAACAACGCACATTTATTCCAGTGAGAAAAGTAACCATACCCAATACGACAAGGCATAATTTAATAATCAACAACATGTGGAATCTGTTTCGTTCTTATCGCTTATAGCAGGACGTCAGCTACAACTGATCTTTTAATTTTGTATAGAACTAAGAAAGATGCAATCCAGAAATGTGTAATTTTGTTTGTTCACTTTACCACGCGACATTTCACAGAATATTTCCTTAAAATGTGGTCTCTCAAAAGACACACTAATGCATGTCTTCTGTGCTTTAATCTCGTGTCAAAGAAGAGAGAATAAAAATTGCTTCAAGAGCGTCCGGGTGCCAAGGAACGAAGTAAGAAAAGCGTGGATGAATGCACTACTTGGTAAGGTTTAGCATATTCTAGATCAATAAAGATATGGTGTTAAGTCTGCCGGAAAAACAGACTGCAGCATAGACTTCGTGCTATTTATGTTGACATTACAACATAGAAGTACAAATCGGGAGACTATTCAAGAGATGTTGAAGCACAAAGTCTGAATTTTCTTACCTGCCGTTGTCACCATGTCATTGACATATTGTTCGAGTTTCGGCAAGATAAGACACACCAAGCTCTTGTAAAATGCATGTAAGAGCGACACCCGTCAAAGTTAACCAAGACGTCCATGCCTTACTTCGCAAACATGTCTAGTATCCAAAAATGCCAAATGTCCTTCCGCCTTTTAAAACCATCTAAAAATCCACAATTACACTCTCAACAGCTTCAACGAGCTAACCTGGCCTGCTTAATTGCACTTATGTAAGACGATATGAATTGTTTTATTTCATATATCTAAATTTACTGTGCCCTACATTCGTCTGTAACACAACAAGACGTCTAACTTAGGCAAGACTTCTACGACGTTTCAACACGTAATTTATATCCAGTTTCCTCTACAATATGAATGATCTCATACTTTCTAGAATACTCTCACTGTTTCAGACGAACTGATTAACGAAAAACGGCGCATCGCTATTTCAATGTGTATTTGTGTTTAGGATTCAACGACACGGAGTTGACTAGTTCGGGGTCGGGGTGGTTCGCATGGGGAGAACGGAAAAACCACCAGTTGGATCGGGATCGGGGTGGTTCGCATGGGGAGAACGGGAAACCACCAGTTGGATCGGGATCGAGGTGGTTTGTCTGGGGAGTATGGGGAAGCCACCATTTGGATCGGGATTGTTGTGTTTCGCTAGGGAAGAATGGGGAAACCACCACGGAAGAAGAAACTGTGGACATCTGCATAGACGGAAGGTAAATATTTCATATTTTATACGCCATTTTATATGCGCATTTACCTGATTGACTAATTTTCAGGGTGCGATTTCCTAAAGTTAAATATTGATACAGAGGACATTTGATTGCATTCATCCTAGCTATGTCTGCTCATTTTCAAAGGTCGGTTCTCTATTAACGACAGCATGAATACGAGTCAAAACACCGGTAATAAGAGCACTACTTTCTTCTGTATACCTAAGACCATTTCCGTGTAATTGTGACTAACTATTCTGATGGGAGATGTTGCATAAACATTCCATTAGAATGTAGCAAGCCATGGAGCGTAATCATATACACTACAAACATGAGATAACTACTACTAAATTTAAATTGGTAGAATTCCTCAACTGAAATTACGTATTGTGTAAACATGTCTTGTACATACTAATAGTATAATAACTTTGAGACATCGCACACTTATGTACACCTAAAATCAACCATGTCTATCCACTAGATGAAACCCGGACTGCTCTAGAATGGATGACATCACGAGACGCTCAACACAGGAAGACATCACAGATGCTGGACAGACAGTGCAATGACAACCGTCACTGGCATGAAACCACGTGGCTTCCTATGAGTTACGTATCCATTCATTATGTATTGTGTTCTAGCTGAGCACAACGAAACCTCGTTATGCCCGATTGTATACACTTTCCTGTGACCGCGGCCACCCGTAAGGTTTCGATAATTTAGACAGATGAAGACATATATTTAATTTACTTCCGGGTTCATGTCATACAAATAAGGTGGCAGTGATTTTGATATGGTGACCATTTCAAGGAATGTAGTCTGGAACAGGATAAAGGGCAAATTTGCGCATTACAACACTTGTGCAGCGCGCAACTGTTCTAGTTGCTCGTGCGCAGACTATGCTCGTGTCAGTGATTCAAGGATCCCGATGTACGGAGACAGAATCCGGTTTGTTTGGGTGACTAATGACTGGGAGCATCTTCCATGTGGATTTCTCGAAAAAAAACTTGTAGTTTTGTTGATGAAAATAGAATTGAAGATCGCCGATAATTCACCAATCATAGAGTACTGCCTCATTGACCGTTAGCACTGGTCTTAGTGTGGAAAACAATAGCGTGATGTTCCCAGTATGGCAAGGCATGATTTACCACAGACGTTCCGATAATTTATATAATATGAAATCTGTTTCGTTCTCTCTCGCCGACAGCGAGACGTCAACTACAACTAATATTTTAGTTTTGACTGCAACTAGGAAAGATGTAAATTTATTTGTTCACTGTACCTCGCGGCACTTAGAGCAGTTAAAATATTTTCATTTTTAACATTCATCGTGTAGTGTTCTACGTGTGGATGCAGTGTAACGGTATTTTTTTTGATATCTAGGCTTGATTTTTTAATGTTGCTTCACATAATGTTTTCTACAAAGTTCATTTGCACAATACATATGTCCTCATTAAGTTTGTCTCTTGTATCACGGCCTACTGATTCTTTGTGAGTTCGTTGTGTCAAATACTTTTCCAAGGAATTACATTCCATGTAAAACATTTCCTTAGTTCTTTATTTCCATTATTCTACGGGTACCTCCTGCGTTACTAACATAACCTATTTGCAACCAACTCATTTCGCTTCCACCGTGACATCTTGTCAAATCTTGTTTTTCCTGCAATTGCTTTTGAATATCCTTCTTCTGATGCCTCTGAGCAAAGTTGTCAGAATTTATAATTAGTTGTGCAATATTAAAGTTTGGTACATGGTGTAACAACAACCACCACACCTTGATACTGGGCGTAACAACCATCTGATAATATTTTAAAGCAAAGTTGTCGTTATGACGACAGGTGATTAGCTTGGTACTGGGCGTAATAGTTCTGGTGAAATGCTGAGCATTCGTCTAATTGGGCTTCTCTTGATTTGTTATTGATAGCATCCCATGAGAAAGCATTCACACACACGCGCACGCGCACGCGCACGCACACGCACACACAACAATTATTGTTATTTACGTATTTGTAAAAAAATTATAATTAATTTCATTAATTACGTCTCAATCCATAGCAAAGTTTCGTACCGGGCATAACCAGTTAAAGTTTGACAATTTGTTGGACAGCATGAAGATCAAAAGTAAAGGCACTGATTCAAATAACTACTGTAACATAATACATTCATCATAAATTGTATTATACTCTGGTCTCTAAACAAAGTTAATTTTGGAAAATCATTAATTTGTAGTATTGAAATATTGGTGCGGGGGCTTGGTATTGGACGTAACAATAAAAGGTTAATTTACAAACAAAATAAGTGTAGGTAGGAGCAGCTATTGTAGGGGCCCATATCATTGCTTGTTACACAAATTGGAAACTATACTTTAACATAAGACACTTCAAATAGTGAATTATCGTTAGTAAATTTTAAATAATACCTTTCTGAAATAAAAAATATTTTTGGGAAAGCTTATTTCGGCTGTTTTTACATTTTAAAGGGATGTGGACCCTTCATTGGAAAATACGACTACGATACGGAAAGGTATATCGAGATATGGCATATAATAATATTTAGATAAAGAAATAAGCAAGCAATAAGGCGGCAAAACTTCAAAACGAACTGTCAAACAATTTTGGAGAGTGGCCCTAAATATATGTAATTAAAGGACGGTGGGGTAAGACGGCCCACCTAACAAAAAACAAGGTTATAGAATAAAACAACGCACTTGGAGACAATAAATGTGCAATGTTAAAGATTTGGTCTTCGTGAATAACAATTGCAGGACGCGCACTCTGTCCATCCATCGTTGGAGGACTTGCCGTATACCCCACACTACATACAGCTTGGTTTCGAGATAACCCTTTCGTTTTGATGTGCGCCTCACCGGTAGAGAACCAGTGAAAGAAAGCTACACCGAAATTTACAGATTATTCGAGTGTTAGCAGAAAAGCACAGCAGTATTCCAACATGGCCGATCAACAAAAAAGTTCGGAGGCGGAGTCGTCGATAGCTAAAAATGTTCCAGGTGTTGGAGACACATATTCTCTAAACATGGACGCCATCAATCTTGACAGCGACTACAACCAAACGGCACATTTTGATAGTACGATGGCTGAAAGTCCTTCAAAATATGTACCATCGCAAGATGAGTTTACGTTTGTGTCCACATCATCGATATCGCCATCGAGTTCCGCTCAGCCAGGTGTTGAATCTGTCATTTTCTTTCGTTGGTTGAAGGGTCTGGTGACCGAGATAGTTTGACATTTTATGTGATCATTAATGTAAACATTTGCTGTATTTTAATAAAACCAGGAAGTAATTTATTGGCTTAAATGCTCACACAGTGTTTATTGAATTTATTTCCACCACTATAATTTTAACTTATATTTATAAGACAATACAATAAAAAATACAGAGTGCAATAACATAATATGCAAGTGGAAATGGGGATAGCAGAAGTGTATACGTATGTATTGCTTTCCCCATTCATATCACCACATATATATATATATAATATATATATATATATATATATATATATATATAGTCATTCCTTTATCATACATTCATCCTAATATGGGCTAAGTTCCAAAGCAAAGTTCCAAAGTCGTAGCGTAACTGGTCACCCATCTCATCTGACATTAAACGTAGTCAAACACCCTAGTAGTGAATCTAGGGACATCATTCCATTAACCGTTTCACATACGTATATATTTTGTGACATGCCATCTGGCATTGTCTGCATATTTGCACCAGAAAGCAGATGAAATGTGCTTCAAATAATTTATTATAAGTTTATCGTCCAATAGTTGACGATATTGTACGAAATCAACATGCGCAAGACACCACATGATGTTGTGTTGTTCATCACAAAATGTCATGTAATTTTATATTAATGATTGGTTATTGTCAAGTAACTTTAGTGATATACGTACAATAATGATTACATACACGAAATACATGTTTATTGCATTTTAATTTACCAGATCTGGTGGTCACCCCTGTTGACTTTCAGTGCTGTAAATTAAAACAAAATTAAGAATCCCAGAAATCAAGAGATTTATGCAAAAAAAGATGGAAAGAAATATCTTTTGTAAGAGCTTTTTACATTTCAACTTAAAACACATACTTGACTACTTCTTATATGTAAATGTATCATCTTTATTATTTATTTATAATGGTGTTAGGGTATATAGCCTATTAGGGCATATAGCCTATACATGTACTTAATCTCATAGTATTTTCATTTAAAAGCAATAGTTTGGACAGCAAATAAAAATATTAGTTTAATTTTATGGTTAGTAATAATAGTTGTATATGCAGTTAACAGATGTAGTGTTTGTCAATTCTTCTATTATTATTTAAGAAGCAAACATCTATAATTGTTCTCTAATCCTGCTGATCACTAGGTGGAGGTGTTAGTGGGGCCATGTCACCCATGGATGCAATGGGGGGCGATGATCTGGTGGGAGACAAAGATACATTGGTACGACGCAGAGGTGGTGCAGCATCAAAGTTCCTGGACAGCCGTGGATTTGGTTGGCTGATGGAAGAGGATGACTCAGACGAAGACTTCCAGAAGCCACTTCTGTGAGCAGCTTCAGTAGTTATAACAGAAACAGATGTGTGGTTATTCTTTACTACAGAAGCAGTAATTATTAATCGTTTTTTTAAGATATAAAATTTAATTATCCATTTATAATGCAGTATAAATGCAGCGTACAGCCTGATAAAAAAACGACTCAAAGTTGTTAACCCTGGTCAAATGAAAAAAATATTTAAAATAAGTTAAATATGTTGCATAAATAAAAGTTCAGTGTCAATAAAAAGTCATTGCTGCTGTGTACAATAATGTTACAAAGGCCACCTTTTGACATTGGTCCATATTCATTTCATAAGCAGTGGTTTTTTTTCAATTGTGTTGCATTGAACTACCAGTCTGTTTATAATGTCAATAAAAATTTAATGGGTCTGGTCAAAATTCTGCAAAAGTGGCTCTGATCTGGCTGTATATACTTTGACATATAATAAGTCTTTCGCAAGTTACCCAATCTAATGATCAAAGTAAATTCTTTCGATGGTGTTAACAAAAGTACGCTTTCTATTTTAAACTGACTCCTAATATTGCTTAAACTATTTTCACAGATTTGAACTTCAACGAACCGAATTCGCAATGGGTAATAGGGATATTTAATAATAACAAGTTGAATAATGTGTGCTATGTAGTCAAATTCAGTAAGAAATACAATTTCAGGGAGGAGTTGGACATTGATGTGACAGACATCTACTACAAACTGAGGTGTGTGCTACTGCCCATACCAAGACTTGGATTCAACCGAAACATTGTGCGAGACAATCCTGACTTCTGGGGCCCCCTGGTGGTCGTGCTGTTCTATTCAATCGTTTCCTTATATGGACAATTTCGGGTAAATATCCTTTACAATAATTTGACAGTGGATAGTTTTCACTGTGAAATATAGTTTCACTGTGAAATATGAAAAGTAATTGTCAATGTTTATGTGAAATTGATTCACCAACAAGTTTTATTTACTGTTAATTTCATTCAGAAGTATTGTACATATGTAGGATTGAACTAAAAGGCACGTTCTTATATAATGCGGTATCCAAGCTTTGGAACTGTTCAAAGCGCTTTACACTTCACCCCCCGGACAGACCTGTTCATTCCAGTGTCATCTAAACTTCTCTGGGAGGCTAATAATATATTTTGCTGTTTCATTCAGTTCAATGTAGTAACTACATCTGGCATAATTCCAGGTTCTCGTCATAAATTAATTAAAATTTAAGTTATCAAGAATTAATTCTATGGGAGTTTTCCAAAAGCAAATGCATGGTATCATAGTAATATGTAATTGTAATAGAATTTTTTCTCTGTAATAGTAATGGAAGAACTGTTTTCAAAAGTAATAGTAGTAGATCCTAAAGTTATAGATACTAGTCTATTACTTTTCTATTACATTTATTGCTGCAAATTTACGAAATATTAGGTTTGTTTTAGGATTACACTGGATATAAAACCAAATTGGAAAATGAGGTTTATTTAATTTCAGTTCCAATTCCCCTTACTCAAAATGTTTCAATTCCAATTTAAATTCAACTTGCTCAAAATCTTTCAATTCAAATTCAGGAATTGAATTGAATAATTCCAGTTCATTTTTTAAATCACCACAGCCCTGGTTATGAAGCTAATGCCATGGCTTGAAACACAACTTATTTGCAGGTAAGAACAGGACGTCTTGCAATGCTTAGTAAAGAACCCTAGACATGATGCTGAGTAAAGCTGGCGAGAATCTAGAATTTATACATATTATACTGAGATTGTACTTGCAGGTGATATCGTGGATTCTATCAATCTGGCTGTGTGGGTCACTGCTGGTGTTTTCTCTCGCCAGGGTATTGGGAGGAGAGGTAACAACGTTCTAGCAATTTCATCAACTATTGAAAACTATACCCATCGAGTCCGGATTTTAAATCTTCTTTGTACCCGATTGTATTTACATAGTTGCCTCGTGCTACATGAATTTATTGACTAATGGGTTCACAGTAAAATTGTCTTCAGGAAGTTTCCAACTGAATGAGTGTCACTGTAGCTGAATATATGAAGCGTTATCTGCCAACATCTGGAGAATTGACTTCAAGACTAATTTCTGGTTGCCAGTTGGCATGGCAAGCTGGCCATCCCATACGTGACTGGGTTGGCCAGCTTGCCATGCTACCTGATGAGCAGAAGAACTAGTCCTCCCAGAATTGAGTTCCTGATGAAGGCTTCTAGTAGCCAAAATGTTGAGTAAGTAAATCTCAATAGTTATGATTAAAAGCAATTGTTTAATTATTCTCTACCAATGTTGATTTTCACAAATGTCTGTTACGTCATGTAGCATAGTTGTTTCCAGGTGAACTACTCACAGTGCCTGGGAGTGATCGGTTATTCACTTCTACCCCTCTCGTTTATTGCCCTCCTCTTGCCCGTCGTACACAGTCTGCACTACATCAGTTTGTTTCTAAAGGTCAGTCAATTGTTTATGGTAATGTTTAGAATAACTTAATATGCATGATATTAAAAAACTTAAAATAATAAATAAGTAATTTTAGAATACATATCTGCTCACACCTGTCATATTGCTTTTAGTTCATTTCTGCCAGTAAAATTAAATGCCTGCATATTATCTGGTTTTGGGTTATAAAAGAGTTTTCATTGGATATTATCCAGGTATATTTGTGCTTACTATTGGACAACCCACCAGCCGTGTAAATAATTTTTACAACTATGAAAATTGTGATGGCACTGAATTTTGCCCATGTTATAAGTAAAAACAAATTTCTCTGCAGTCGTTTTTCATAGATTCCGATGGCGTCTTTTGTTGTTTAAGTCAAAAGTTTATCTCATAAATTTTCTTCCACAAAATAAGTAAAAGGTTGTGGTTTCTGTTGTAGTTCCTCGGAGTGATATGGGCGACTTACAGTGCGGGGTCATTGCTCTGTGTGCAGGAGTTGCAACAGAAACGCCCGCTCTTACTTTACCCCATTTTCCTTCTGTACATATACTTCTTGTCTCTCTATACGGGGGCGTAAGCAGCTCGGTGAACACTACAGAAAATGTAATTGATATCAAGGATGAAGTGCCACTATTCAACTATTGGGAATTGGAATTGATTGGGTTTGGGGTGTATATTGTAAATATTGCAGTTTGTTTTTGATTGGGTCATTATGCAGTTGTTTTACCAATGTCAAAGCAATCTTCGTTGTGTGTTCTTTACCAAAAATAGTTATGCCTAATTTAGCTCGTATCTTTCAATAATTTTAATCACTTGGCCTACCGCCTTCACATATTATTCATTGTTACCATACAGGTTTGTTTAGCAAAGTATTCCATAACAATGTAGCCTGAGATGAAATTGAATATCTTTTGTATTCTCAGAAATAAACCTAATGCTAATTTAGTTCGTTGTGAAATGACATACTTGGGGAATGGTAATACATAATATTACACACACACACATGCATACATACAGGGTTATTATGTGGATAGTTATCATTAAATATTATTAGCCTTGACCCATATGTACAGATGCCAGGCTGACCCGCATGCATTATGTTGATGTGAAAATATGACTCGGCATTGGTCAGATTTTGTATCTGTATTTGGGCACGTTAACAGTGAAGAATACTCAGAATTGATTCGTTTTAATCTTATTTTTCCACCAGCATTCACAATTTGACCTCATTTCATTCCATATAGGTTGTCTGTGGTCGTTCATTTCTGGTTTGTATTAGCTAAACGACACTGAAAAAGTGATCTTAAAAGTACAAAGTCGGATCGTATTTATTATAAAATCATATAATATAGGAAAAGTATATTCATTCTAACATTGACCGCCCTAATGGGTTTTAATAAACTACAACTGTGTAGACCTTCGCAAAAATTTATTGGCATCATGCATTAAGGATCACGTGATTGGGCATATCATTCACACCTGTAAAATTACATTTCTTGCAATGTATACATGATATTCGTCTGAAAAGAATCATTAAAAAGACAGTACTGTATATATTTTAAATGTGGTGCATTAAAACACATTTTGGCAGTGAAGATGTTAGAATAAATAAAGTTTACATAATGATTTTATGATAAAAATGTCATTATTTCTGAAATAGGATGTATATCACAACGCTAATAAAATTTACAATACTTACACAATTGCAATGTTTTGTCAATGTTAGCAAACTGAGGTCAGGTTGGTCAAAATCAACCTAGCATAATTTTGTATAACGTTTGTGACATCTTGTCTAGAAATTGCAACCATCTTTTCAATAATTGTCTTTTATTCTGCTCTTTGTTGGCCTGCTCTGTGTAGAACCTCTTCATGTGTACGTTTTGTCCAAGAAATGTTTTATATTCTCCTGATAAACTATAACTCATGTTGCTACTAACCTATCCCCCACACGCTTATTTACTTACTGTTTAACTCCCATATATCAATTTATACCATGCGTAGCATGCAGGGACTCTTATTCTGGTCTGCATTCATATATTGGGTTGTTCTCATTTGATATGACAGTCTCTTTCATTGGATGTGATTGAAGAATTAGGTAAACGAAGAAACAGCAGCAGCTTGTTCTATATGCAAACCTTTTTATATTTAAATATGTACACAGACATTGCAGTAGACCTGATAACAAAATCAAAATATCTTCCCGGTTATATATCACACATGTTGAACCTGAAAACATGTCAAATATATCAATCCATTATTTACCAGCACATCACAATGTAGGCAACGTTGTCGACACTAAATAAAATCGTTGGCATTATAGTGAAAATCCGACACCAGCAAAGAAACTGGACTACTTACATTAGAGATCTGCTGAATACAAAATTGAACGACAATCTTATAGTAACCATCATTACTAGAAGATAACATCATCTCCGAGTTCAAGTAGACTCATCTTTCATGAACCACAGTAGCAATAATAGCTTGTTACCTAAAGCTCCATTTATACAATGCTGTAAAACCCATCAAATGTGCAGTTCTTCAGTTTAAAGCATACCGTGTCAAAGAATTACATACAACAAAGATTTGTTATTTAATCAATTGTTTGCTTTTGCCATTTTTATATATATAAGTTGACATAAATTCACCTGAGTAAGTAATGGCCACAACCGTCCATAGAATGCATGCAAACCCATTTAGTACCTAAAACAACACCAAATATTAGGAATTACACAAATGCTGCATTGTGGTGCCATCTAGTGATCAAGTCATTCCGGTCCTAAAGCAGGTGGCCCTTTTAGTACGAGTTAAATGTGTACCCAGATCCTACAACACACCATCAACGTTTCGTTGATATGTTAATCATCATTTAATTATAGACTTCACCATTAGACAACTACAACCACCTTTAAACCACATATTTAAATGTCCCAGTAGACGGTATTCTGCACATAAGTAGCAGACAGAAATTGCCCGCACAGAGAATCTGCTGCAGTGCCTGCACCACAGCACTCGGCCTACTTTACAGCCGCCGAACTCTTCCACCAGCCTGCATGCAATCGTTTCTGTACTGCGTCTCTCTCCGCTGGGCTAAACTGCAGAATGGTAGCAATGGCATTGGCCATCTGCAGCCGCCCCGTGCCGCTGTAACTTATCATGTAATGATAAACAACATTCTTCAGATACTCAAGATTCGCACTCTCTCGCGAACGACTTCGCTCTAACTTTCTAACCTGTTCCTTCAATGCTTCAATTTCATCGCCGAAATTCTCTGCCTTCATCACAGAAGACTGCTGCAACTCGCGGAGTGCCATTTCGAGAGAGTGTTTCTGTCGGCGAAGGTTCGCTGTCTGGACATCATGCCGCGCCGTTTCTTGAGCAAAATGCAGTAGGGACATCTCTCCGCTCAGAGTCGACGAACAAAGGGAACTCTTCCCTAATAATTCTGTCACAATTGACTCCTCACCAGAGCTGGCACCCGCCTCTGACGGATTCAAACCCTGCTGAATCTCCGAATCCCGCCGAACCCGATCGGCTGCCCGAAGCGTCTCCAGCTCACGGTCTTTCTCAACAAGAAGTGCAATGGTGCGATCACGATGCCGCCGAATCTCGCGTTCCAGATCGGCTACTTTCTGTTTGTAGTTGGCCTCTTGGGTGAGCTGTTCCTGTCGGTGACACTCCTGAAGGGACTCCATTATGCGGTGGAGGTCTTCCTCTTTCTTCAAGTGTGCCTCCTTGTCACCAACAAACTCGCTCTGTGCCTCGTGTAACTTCTCCTTCAGCTTCACTACCTGAGCCTTCACCACATCCAATTCCTTGTTTCCGTCAGAATCCTGAATGCAATAATAATACAAATATATATATGCGCTTCCGGAGGCGAGTTCACTGCCAATTTCAATTAATGTGTCTATCTGGCAGGCTTGGGGCAATCAACTTAAAACTTAATTGTTAACTTGCACAAAAGTTAAATTCAAGATTAACTTAACTAGTTAATCTAGATTAATTTCCCCAAGCTTTATTCACGTATAGTGTATTGTGAGACAGTGAGACATTGTTGTACAATAAACTTGATTAACTTAATAAATACAGAGTAAAACACTAAAACAATTATATAAAATAAAAGAAATGCAGACAAAATTTGTTCTGTTGTTCTTGTTGCTGGGGGTTCGAATGGGATACATCTTATCCACAGAATTAAAATCCCCATCTTTAAATAATTATTTTAACATATCCAGAACTTGTTTTGACCTTGGTAGAAATCTCTTTTGTCTTATCAAGGTGACTTTGTCAGTACTAATGACAATAAATTTTGCATCAAGGAATGGCATGCTGTTCTTTTCTTATCCTCTTGTGAATCTTATGTGGATGATGTTATTTGCCTAGTACACACAGGCAAGGCAGAGGAATTACAATCCAGTCGACCCCACAGGTAGCATAAGATTCACAAGATAGGATAAAGAAAACAACAGCATCGCATTCCTTGATGCAACATTTACCAAAAAGGACGATGGCAGTGTGAAGTCGACAGTACAGAAAGAAGACCCACAATGACCAGTATCTGAACTTCACGTCCCACCACCCCAGGCACCAGAAGTCAGAACCCTTATGAGAGACAATAACTTCCGAGGAAGGGGACAAGAAGGAAGAGCAAGAACACCTAAAATGAGCCCTTAGAAGGTGCAGCTATTTGTTATTGAAAAAAGTGATGGAAAACAAGAAGAGAAAAAGGACAAGAACTACAGAAACCAGGTTGTCATACCATATGTAGAAGGTGTCTCAGAGAGGGTTGATTGGGTCCTGAAGAAATATGGGGTGTTCACAGCCACGCTTCTGCACATAACTCTGAGATGTCTGTTGGTACAACCAAAGGACAAAGTAGAACCAGAAGAACAAGTTAAAATAGTCTTCCAAATACCGTGTAAGAGTTGTGGCCCATCCTACATAGGAGAGACAGGGTGATTGCTTAAGACCAGACTAAACAAACACAAGAAAGATGTAGAGAATGCACCAAAAGAACAACGCACAAGGAGCAAAAAGAAATGGTCGCAGTCCAAGTCAAAGTTGCCTTGATAGAATAACGAAAATGTCTACTAAGGTAAAAACAAGTTTTGGATATGTTAAAATAATTATTTCAACATGAAAACGAACTATCCTGGGAAATGTTAACTATTTTAAATTCCCTATCTATTCACACATGTCAAATCTGCACATTGACCATACCTTAGTAGCAATGTTCTTGAGCACTGATTGCGCACGCAGCTTGTAACGTTCAAACTCTTCCCGTAATTGTTCATACTCCTCGTGACATTTGTCGTGAAGGTCACTCATGTCACCACCGTCAGCCTTGTGCAGCAACTCTGTGGCACCACAATTATACAGCGATATTCTATGGTGTACAAAAGTAAAAAACAACTGACATGACAACATGATTATGACAGGGTAAAACAGTTATTTAAAATGACTGGAGTCAATTTTAATTTAGGTGTACGGTATGTTAAACTAAAGTCTTTAATTTGGTTTTTTAAATGTTAACATCTCTGATACTCCTGTTTTAATGAATTCAAAGTTTTGGTGCTGCGACTTTGAATATGCCAGAGTCTTGCATTTTGTCCTAGGCACATCAAGTATTAACACATTATGGGATCTCAGTCTATACTGCATATTTCTGATGGTGAACATTTCTGTCAAACACTGGGGACTTGATCATGCAGTGCATTAAATTGTAACAAGTATGCCTGAATTTGATTAACTGTGAAACATCATGATGCTTCACAAAACTCACACACACACTGATTTCTCACCTTCCACATCAACAGAAGTGTGCGTCTTTTCATAAGCTGTCTTCAGCTTCGTCTTCAACTTGAGGATTTTCTCAATCAGCCTCTGTACCTCAGTGATGCCCTCGTCACCGCTGTCATCACCCTGAGTGGCGTCACCACGACTCTGGGTCAGCTGTGTCAGTGTCGAGTTTTCCACCTGTAATTGGGCGATGCGTTCTTGCAGCTTCTTCGTGTTCGCCTGGTCTGTCCATCGGACGTGCTCGTAGTCACCCACAGCTGCAGACAGTTGTGAGAGTTTCGACTCGAGGTCTGAGACAACCTGCTCATGGTGTTGACTCAGCTGAGCCTGCTTCTCCTCGGCGTCCAGGGTTCGCTTTTGTTCCTGCAGGAGTTTGACGCAGTGCTCTGCCTAGCAATGCAAACAACTCTTAGTATGATGAAAATGGTCACCAAGTTCAGAGAATATATTAATACAAGTTTTCTGTTTAACATAACTATTAAAGTTAACTCATATCACTGTTTCAGCTTCATCAGCCTCCATGAACTGCATTCTGGGACTTAGTTCTTCTGCCTGTCAGATAGTAAGGGACATAAAAAACATAAAAAACAATTAAAACCATCTCTTTCAACTAATATTTTACTAGATCATTATTTCAAATTTTGTGGTGACTTTGTTTTCTATTTATATCGTATGTGGCAATCTTTTTTTAGTTATGTATTTTTTCTATTTACAGCATAAGTGGTGACATTTTATAATTAATTAGCCTTTTCCTTATTTTAACAGCACACTGCATTAACTATCCAAGAATATGATAGAATACAAAATGTGCCAATTTTAAACACACACACACACACACACACACACACACACACACACACACACACACACACACACATACATATATATATATTTAATATATATATATATATATTTAATATATATATATATATAATATATATATATATTTATAAAATGGCTAGCCGTGCTGATATTCACTCAACGTTCACAAACGTATATTTAACATAGGATTCTCAGAACGAGGCTGTTGTGCATTATCTGGATGGACATATCACGGTAATAAGATTGATCTAGAGCAGTTTACCACGATATATCAAACCAGAGAACACATGGCAGCCTCGTTCTGAGAATCCAGCTGACATCTGAATCATTACGAACATGACTGAGTAAACGCATTGGAACAGACATGCGACTGTTCGAACAATTTGCATGTTTTCTGTGATTGTTGTGATTTACGTAATCTGCGTCAAACGTCCGCATCAGTTCCTTCGAACGGTAGGAATACTTCGTGAAACCGACATGTATATATATATATATATATATATATATATATATATATATATATATATGAAATCATGAAAGAAAATTGTTATCCCAAAGACCAGAATCAATATAAAGTGATAATGACATAGGTAGTTCATAGGCTGATTACAACTACACTGTTTTATAAAAGAGTATCATTACTGCTCACATTATACAGGTTTTGATGTGAATTCATGCATTCTCGTTGTTGTTGGGTTCAGTTACAATCATCAGTTACATAGCCTCATAAAAACTTAATTGCAACATTCTAAAACAATCAATTACAAATTGTAATTTGTAATTAATTACAATCATAGTGTAATGTACAGCATAAAGACATCACATGTTCACCTTTAGTCGTTCTAGACCAGCCTGGAGCTTTGTGACAGAGGCTGACAGCTGTGATGCTGAGTCTTCGACCGTCTGACAGCGTTTTTTGGCAGCTCGTAGTTCACCCGACAACTCCTCGATCCGTCTCTCATGGTGATCAGACACTTCCACGTTTGTCCGTTTCTCCCTCAACTCCTGTTTGGCTTCATCCAGCTACAGGACAGCAGAGCATGGTCAGTCAGACCAACACAGCTACAGGACAGCGGAGCATGGTCAGTCAGACCAACACAGCTACAGGACAGCGGAGCATGGTCAGTCAGACCAACACAGCTACAGGACAGCGGAGCATGGTCAGTCAGACCAACACAGCTACAGGACAGCGGAGCATGGTCAGTCAGACCAACACAGCTACAGGACAGCGGAGCATGGTCAGTCAGACCAACACAGCTACAGGACAGCAGAGCATGGTCAGTCAGACCAACACAGCTACAGGACAGCGTAGCATGGTCAGTCAGACCAACACAGTTACTGGACAGTGGAGCATGGTCAGTCAGACCAACACAGCTACAGGACAGCGGAGCATGGTCAGTCAGACCAACACAGCTACAGGACAGCGGAGCATGGTCAGTCAGACCAACACAGTTACTGGACAGTGGAGCATGGTCAGTCAGACCAACACAGCTACAGGACAGCGGATCATGGTCAGTCAGACCAACACAGCTACAGGACAGTGGAGCATGGTCAGTCAGACCAACACAGCTACAGGACAGTGCAGCATGGTCAGTCAGACCAACACAGCTACAGGACAGTGGAGCATGGTCAGTCAGACCAACACAGCTACAGGACAGTGGAGCATGGTCAGTCAGACCAACACAGCTACAGGACAGTGGAGCATGGTCAGTCAGACCAACACAGCCACAGGACAGCGGAGCATGGTCAGTCAGACCAACACAGCTACAGGACAGTGGAGCATGGTCAGTCAGACCAACACAGCCACAGGACAGCAGAGCATGGTCAGTCAGACCAACACAGTTACTGGACAGTGGAGCATGGTCAGTCAGACCAACACAGCTACAGGACAGTGGAGCATGGTCAGTCAGACCAACACAGCTACAGGACAGTGGAGCATGGTCAGTCAGACCAACACAGCCACAGGACAGCGGAGCATGGTCAGCCAGACCAACACAGCTACAGGACAGTGGAGCATGGTCAATGAGACCAACACAGCTACAGGACAGTGGAGCATGGTCAGTCAGACCAACAGAGCTACAGGACAGCGGAGCATGGTCAGTCAGACCAACACAGCTACAGGACAGTGGAGCATGGTCAGTCAGACCAACACAGCTACAGGACAGCGGAGCATGGTCAGTCAGACCAAAACAGCTACAGGACAGGACAGTGGAGCATGGTCAGTCAGACCAACACAGCTACAGGACAGCGAAGCATGGTCAGTCAGACCAACACAGTTACTGGACAGTGGAGCATGGTCAGTCAGACCAACACAGCTACAGGACAGCGGAGCATGGTCAGTCAGACCAACACAGCTACAGGACAGTGGAGCATGGTCAGTCAGACCAACACAGCTACAGGACAGTGCAGCATGGTCAGTCAGACCAACACAGCTACAGGACAGTGGAGCATGGTCAGTCAGACCAACACAGCTACAGGACAGCGGAGCATGGTCAGTCAGACCAACACAGCTACAGGACAGTAGAGCATGGTCAGTCAGACCAACACAGCCACAGGACAGTGGAGCATGGTCAGTCAGACCAACACAGCTACAGGACAGCGGAGCATGGTCAGTCAGACCAACACAACTACAGGACAGTGGACCATGGTCAGTCAGACCAACCCAGCTACAGGACAGTGGAGCATGGTCAGTCAGACCAACACAGCCACAGGACAGTGGAGCATGGTCAGTCAGACCAACACAGTGATTCTAACACAACTGGTATTTTAACCATGTCATTACATTACAAGAAAAGGACTTAGGATTAACAATAAGTGCTGATATGAAAGTTTCAGAGCAGTGTGGTATTGCAGCTACAAGGGGTAATAAAATTATTGGGTTTATTAGGAGAAATATAACAAAGATGGAAAAATAGCTAATTATACCTCTGTATAAAGCAATAGTTATGCCTCATTTAGAATACTGCATACAAGCATGGAGACCATATCGCAAGAAGGATATAGAAACGCTTGAATGAACACAAAGGAGAGCAACTAAAATGATTCCACAACTGAGAGACTTTAGTTATGAAGAACGCCTGAAAGAATGTGGTTAACAACCTAGAGACAAGGAGGTTAAGAGGATATCAAATTGAAGTTTTTAAGATATTGAATGGATATGAAAATATTGATAGAAATATGTTGTTCTCACTCAAGAAAAATAGTAGAACTAGAGGACATGAGGTAACATTACTAAAGATTGTGGAGTGGATTAGGAAGTATGTGTTCTCACAGAAGACAATAAATGAATGGAAAAAATTATCTACAGACTGTAACTGCTAGTAGCGTGAATATGTTTAAATACAAGGCTGACACATATATAAGATTACACATAGATAAAAAAATTTGCACCCTCTATAAGCCTATGACTTCCTTGTCCACTTGCCATCTGGGCCTTTGCCTTGGATGGCAATCTTGTTAAATCTTGATAAATGATGTATGAACAAATACAATAAAGAATACAGGCAATTATGAGAAGAAGAAATAAAAGAAATCTACCTCATTTTAGAACTGTTTTCATTCATTTTGCCCACTGGTCACATACACCCACCTTGAGGGGTACAAATATGCACCAAATATAATCCCCTCTGATCCACTTACTCAATATGTGTACATGTATACCCCACAGTGTTAGAAACCCTAGATTTTAAATGAATTTATTGAGTCAATTAAAAGTCAAGTCAATCGTTTTTGGCAATTTCAACAAAAATATGCATTTTTTTATTAAACCGACTGCGCATAAATTATTCACACACTATCAGGTTAGTCGAGTTCACATGAACTCCACGAGCCTGATACAAGGAATCTCTAAAATAAAAAATCAACTTATATAGAAATATCTGTTATTTAAAAAATCAACTGACTGCAACGATTGAGAACATAGTCCCCAATTTGAATTTCCTCAAGTCATTAGGCGTGTGAAGTAAAAACATTTGGTACATCTGTGATCTGCATCCCTGCATGATCACCCTCAATGGATGGCAGAGTAGCACAAATAATCGCACACATCTACAGCATTGTTTGTACTATTCCACCACTGTCTCAGGCAAATTCAGCGGGACGCAATTAGCAAATGATATATAAAAAAGTTAGGATTTGCTATATCGAAAGGATGGGTTATAAATCTTCTAGTACTGGAATAAAATGAGTTCCACACAAGCGATGTCCCCAGGATGATGGCCTTACTTGCTGCTCCAGTTGTTCCCTGACGATTCTCTCGCTGGCAAGAAGTTTCTGTAGTTCACGCAGCATCAGGGAATGGTCGTTTTGTTCTGTGTCTCGTTCATTCTGCTGCTTACGTACTTTCTCTCGCAGCTGGAAACAAGTTTTAATCGTAATACAAAAATAATTATCAGTAAAGAATCATTTATCATGAACCGAAAACAACTAGTTTCAACAAAACACAAGAAAATGTGTCAAAATTAAGTAATGTGTGCAGTTGTATGGTGATATACATCTTACGATGTCGGGACCGGTAGAACATCCAGAAAACTATCACAATACTTTCTTATTGTCTTATTGTTTTATCATAAAATCATGTTAGTGACGTTACATAAACTATGTTGATTCTACCATATTGACTGTGTTTTAATTAACCACAATGTGTTTTAATTAACAACAATTGATGAATATAATTTGATTATTGTCTGGTTTTGAACATCGACAATACCATTCAGCATAAACATGATATTCAAGTTGAAACATCCAAATTAAATTAAATTGATAACAGTCAAATTACTGGTTCATTAAAACATATTTGGGCAGTCAAGATGTTGGAATAGATAGTTTTACGATAAAAAATTTACAATAAAAACGATCAGAGTTTGTACCTTCAAACTATGCCTACATTCCACAATCAATTCCATATTGCATAAAATGCTGAACTCAGAAGCAGTGTTGGTAAACTCACCTCATGCGTTTGTTTCTCTTGTTCTTTGTAAAGTTTCTGCAGTTTCTGGTTCTCTGCTTCAGCCTTTGCAAGTTTCTCATCATAGTCGTGCTGAAAGTTGAACGTCATCAGGACTATCATCAAATGATATTTTTCATCTATATTAACCCTTTAGTGCGAAGACCTCCCATAACCGCGTTATCCCACCTGTGCGAAAACCAGCCATAACCACCCATCCGGACCGGTTCACCTAGGCTTATCCAATAAAAATGGTCTTGTGGCATTTTAAATTATCCAATCATTATAAAAACGGGTCACCGGTTCAACAGGATGCTGATGTAGGCACATGGAATCCCCATTTTGGACTAAGACTGTGAAGTGCCGCTTACCAACAGTTTTTGGAAAGAACATCAAATAAAGTTGATCAAATTGATGTTTGACAGTGACGCGTCGTTTGGCGATATGATTGAAACGTTCTGGCATCACTGTTTTGCATTATTGCGGCACCATCTTTCAATGACAAACACTGTATCAACGAGATGGAGGTTGGGAGACATCCCCGAGGACACCATATTTCATGGATAATCTGGCCATGAAATGTTGACCGCGGCATAGTCCATCGACAGTCTGAGTGTTTCTTTGTTCATTTGAGCTGTATTTTGGTAGTATTATCATACTGCTAAGGCGTAACGCCTTGTTTTACCTGGACAAAATTAACATAAATAGCTACATTTGTTACATAGGATTGCCTATGTGGCAAGTGTAGTGGAATGTATCTGTACACCAAATTGAAGTTGAGTTTTTCTTTGGTTCTTCGTCATTCCATGAATTTTGCTTCATAATCTGAAAATTTGTTGATTATAACAGCAGTTTTAACAGCATATTTTAGACCTACATTAATTTCTGTGTACAGTGTAATTCATTTCAAATCATTTGACAATATCGGTTGTCGAGATATCCTCATTGTATTGCAAACAACGCATGACATCAACTACAATGGGCAACCATCTTGAAATTCCTTGTCCACAGGAGCGCAAGGAATGAGAAACCTGTCTGCCTAGTAAAGAGTTAAATATTAGTTAAGTTTTATCAGAAACTGACAATAAAAGTTTTCATCACAACCGTGCGGAAAGTTGAACATCATTAAAAATATTGTCAGATGGTATTTTTTACTTGTATTAAACTATCGCTTAGTATATCAGAAATTGACAATATCTATTAACTATTTATGACTTTTTATCATAGCTGCACTTAAAGTTAAACGTCGTCAGAAATATTGTCAGATGGTATCTTTCACCTGTATTAAATACAAAAAACTTAGTTTCAACACACATGGCCTTGCTAAGGAATTGGTGTTAATATTCCCACAGAGGCACATTAAAAGAGTACTGTAGCAAATAAATTTATGCGTTTGATGTCCTGCACGGAATTTAGCATGCATGGGTTAAAGTTGACCATTATACAGTGAAGTAAGTTTTTATTGCAAAATGTCAAATTGTTCGCACATGGTGTAAAAATGTATTCATATGCATACAATATTAAGGGTGGCAACAAGATGACTCTAACTCACCCTCAATTTCTTCTTCTCAGCTTGGTATATGGCCTCCATCTTGTTCTTCTCAGAGGTCAAGGTTGTCAGTGACTGTGTCAGTGTCACCAGCTGTGTCTTAATTTCGGCTAGTTGTTGACTGTCCGTGTCACCACCATCAGTCTGACAGACAGAACATGACGACACCGGATTACAATAGTGACATTTAGTTGAGTATATGACTAGCCAGACCACATTCCAAAGAGATAGGCGCAGAGAGAATAGACAGTGGAAGGGCTGCCAAAGCTTTCATTATTACACATTTATTCTGTATCATCTTCTTCTCCTTAATCCTTTATGGGGGAAGGGCCATTCCCTGCTGTTCACACCTGCCTTTTCCAGATCTCTCTTCACACATTCCCTGCTGTTCACACCTGCCTTTTCCAGATTTCTCCTCACACATTCCCTGCTGTTCACACCTGCCTTTTCCAGATCTCTCTTCACACATTTCCTGCTGTTCACACCTGCGTTTTCCATATCTCTCCTCACAGACTCCCTCCACCTTAATTGTGGTCTTTTTCCGATGACTTCATAAAACAGCTTATTAAAGCACACGTAGTTCACTTAGTGTTAAGGTAAATAATACAGTTACAGTATCTTCCGTCTATTCTGTTTTACCAAGAAACTGGCACTCTGTAATACAAGATGGACCTATTGATAAAAGTAACATTTTAAAGGGCAGATTAAAACAAATACATTAGAATGGCCAAGGGGGAAATCATGTGAGGAAAACTCATCTAAAGTCAGAAGGCCTTCTTGAGTTACCTCAAGCTCTGAAACATTTTGCAAACTAGAGAACATTAATTAGCACTTTATCATACCTCGCTATCCGCCCCTCCATCTGTTGGGTCCCTATGAGGTAAAGATGCACCTTTACTGGTGGCAACTTGTGACACACTGAGGGCTTTGACGGTTGCTCCCAGAGCCTCTTTCTCTTTCAGCAAGCCCTTGTAGGCAGTCACCACATCTGAGATGAAAAACGATGAAAGTAGGTGAGTTGTACAGATGAAAACATACAATAATAAACTATCAAATCATGTTAATCATGTTAATCATGTTAATAATAAACTATCAAATCATGTTAAAAGTTGCAAGCCACCAAAATAGGGCTACATTTATTCTTCAAATGTTAATTGCCAGTGAATATTTCAAATGATCCGCTCTTGTTTTGTCTGCAATATTTCTGCTATGATCTGGCAATTAAGAAAGCAATAAAGCTGAATAATCAGCTAAGAAAAAGTTACAGATCGACTGCCAGTCTGCCACCATGCTTAGTGAGTTGACACAGAAATGTGATTCAAAGTTCAAACCTCTGAGCCGAATCTCGTAGCGATGAAGCTGCTCTTGCTGCGACTCGACTGTTTTGAGAAGCTCGGATCTGTTTTCTCTGCTGTTCATTTTGTCTGAGTAATCTTCGTCACACAGGTTGTTCTATGTTTCTGTGGCTTTCATCTTTGTAGATGATCTATACACAAGGTGAATATATGGATATTTAAAATTTTACAATATTGGTTGTCCTAATTAAGCACAACATCTATAAATGTGTTATGTAGCGGTACTCAGTGATAAGATTTATGTACATAGTGGTATTTAGTGTTGTGTTAGGAATTGGTCTAATGTTTATGATTGATCGTAGGTTTATTAATGACAGATCATAGAAATTAATCAATATGTTTGATAAATCTCAGTTTCTATTTGTACATGTATTTCTGTAATAATAAAAGAGAAAACAAAAGGTTGTAACTAGTTGGTTTTTTATTTATTTGCTGTTGTGCTGCTGAAGAGAGCTAAATAGCCAACCATGAGTGTTCTCTCTTCCTGTCGTCTTTATACTAATTGTCATATCACAGTTTCGGACAGATAACTCATGGATCTACAGTGTACGAAAGTCAGAATTAATATAATATAAAATGATCGATTGTGATCGATTCCTTGATCCTTAACCAGAACATCACATATATCAATATCGTCCATCAGTACACGATATTGAGATATCTCCCTTGTTCATGTTACTCCAATTAGCATCTATCTAGTGCTGTATATTATATATCACGGTCTGCCTTTTCAACCGGAAAGGGACAAACTATACTTTAGAATGGTTCTGATCTTAGATCTGGTTTGGTTCTTCAATGATCAGATTTTCTTCTTCAGACTGTATTAACAATTCAGAGTTTCCCGTTCCACTCAGTGGTGCTTCATATTCATAATGATATAAATAATACCACCAGGCTTGACTAGGATTTAGGCCTAGTAAAAAAGAAACTAGTTTCTCGTCCCCGCCCAATTCCTTTTTTGCCGCCACCTCCTTTTATTATTTACTACAGTGTATTGGAAAAAAATTTATTTAAAATATTTTTTCTCAGGTTCAGTGAAGAAATCTCTGTTCAATATTTCAATATTTGCCATCAGAAGTACTGTTAGATTCTTTAGGTTCACTATTATGCACCATACAGAGTGTAGGGGTGTATGTGCATTCTACAGCTCTAGTCTAAGATAAGAACGATGACCCCTTGCTTTAGATACTCTTTATGCATACATATTTACATAATACCAGTCTCAGTCAATATAGATGCCATTCAGTTGTATGCCTATGAATCAGTGATACAAAGTAATGAAACTATTCAGTTGTATGCATGTGATATAAACTAATAAAACCATTCAGTTCTACAAACTAATGAAACCATGGCCAAACCTACACATGACATTCATCACTGCATTTGCTTCTTGTTTGTTTCTAGTCAATTTAAGTAGTCTTCCAGTGTAACGCGTACGTGCCATATTCCTTTGACGTAAATGTTTCTATTCATCTGCCATTCCTGCTAAAAAGCGTTGTACTTGCTAAATTGCAAATGAAATGGCAGGCTCTATGGCAATATACATCACTGACATGTTCCACACTGCATCAAACAAATGTACAGCTTGTCTTTAAATCAACCACAGTGAGCATATAGCAAAAAATCCATAAATGGTAAATCATAAGGGCCTCCCTTTTCTTTAAAAAAAAATCCTGATGAGAAACTGTTTTCTTTTTTTACTAGGCCTTATCTGGTCGGTTTTTAAACGAGATAATTGATTTGGTTTGTACCACACTTATTCTGGGTCTGGGCGGCTATTCCTTGATTCAGCCATTGTAAGTCTAACTTCTAAGTCTACACAGTCCCAGTGATTGTCAGTGACATGTCATTGATTTGACAGTGTAAATCTAATGACTAATGTTGTACGACTACATTACATTACATGATTAGTAATCATATAGAATTATCATCATAATAATCAAAGACGTAGACTGTAGACATACAACTATGCAAAAAACCATGTCCTTCGATAAAGTCATAAAAAGCCAAAACCCGGGCTTTTCTGTCCTTACTTGAAGCAAAAGGTTCAACGTGCTTGTGAACTCACTGTCCTGCTGCAGGGAGTCACAGAAACTCATATAATAGTATGATTTGACGGCTAAGTGGCGTGGCACAGTCATCTGTCATCTTTGTTGTTGTGACACATCTACTGGAAATGTTTTACCACCTAAATAAACTATACGCCGGATGCATGCGTCTTCTATATCTTCAATAATATGTTTAAATAAACAAAACGATGAATGTTATCACAGAGCAGTGATTAATGTAATAAAATCATTAATTTAAACTAATAAAATTATCCAATAATAGTTGTCTTATACTGAGTAATTTTATTTAACTTTTTCATGTAGCGTTAGTAGAAATTGTAGGGGTAACTATTATTTGGCGAGACAGTTCTGAACTTCCGGCGCAGCACGTTTTTCGAGGTAGCTATCAAAAGCATACTTTAGGTCTTAACATGTTGGAAAATACGGTGTTTTATCTATATATTTGTCCTTTATAAATAACCGTCAGCCTTATTGTGACGTCACAAATCTAACGCACGTTGTTTTCGTTTGAGTCAAGCTCACTCGTCGGCAGTCCAGATGCAGTCTATTTTGGTCTGGCTCTTGCCTTGGCTTGGCCAAAGCTTGGGCTTCGCATTCGCTTGACAGTTGACTGCTACACTTTTTACGAAATTATGGGATAATGCTATCGTTTGACCATCGACGATGGTCAATCACATGGTTGTATTGTTGATCCTATCCAGAGTTGTTTGATTTAAATTACTAAAAAAAATAATTGATTTATGATTTTTTATTTCCGATTTTTTACAAATTACATCGCTGATTTATATGAATTGAACACAAATAATTGTTTACAAGCATCAAGATGTTTGAGCTAGTCCCTTTCTGAATGTAGTAAAGCCACGCAAACTTGTCTTCCAGAGGCAGGGCCTGAGGAAATTTCTTTTCAAGTCAGAAGCCCTGAGTTAAAGTCCACTTAGAGCTTGTGCTAGTTGTTACCAATTCAGTATGTTGACTCAAGTGAGACAGTCTGGGCTACAATTGTTTAATACTGTATCAGTTTGCAGTCTGGTTAGAGACCCTTAGAGTGGGCAGAGCTCTGGACAGGTGCTAATCCACCCTCTCAACAAACAATAATTATCAGGGCTACAGCCACAGACACACAGCATGCTTTCATTTCCAAGACAGATATTGCAACTACAGGGGGTGAGGCCTTGTGGACATTATATAATGGGTGGATTCATCCCAATGAGTGCCACGAATAATTAAAAATTTGATCTGGCGCTATATCAAATAAAATATGTTATTATTATACATGTATTTTAAAATGACAGTTTTGTTGCTGTTGTAAATCAAACTATGTTATTACTTAGGTTTACTTAGGTTCTTCCTGACCGTAGGCAGTGGCCTCGGTGGTCAGATCTTCAACTTTCCCTTGGAATGCTCTACGACTTCCTGGCAAGGCAGCTTTATAGTTGTAGAGAATCTCCTCAGCACTCCAATGTCTATCTAGATGGTTTTTAAATGAGTTGACACTTGGGGCAGTTACAACTACTTCCGGTAGATCATTCCATAATCTGGTAACTTTAAGTGAGAAGCTTTCTTTTCTAACATTTGTACAAGCACGTTCTATGAATAATTTCAAACTCAAACTATAGCCTCTTGTTCCTTCCCTTGTATTACTGTCTTTGTGCAGCTTGATAATGTTAGATACACCACTGTCATATTTCCCTTGGAGCAGTTTATATACCTCAATCATATCACCACGAGTTCGTCTATATGCAAGTGTAGGAAGTTTCAATCTCTGAAGCCTTTCCTCATATGGAATATTCTTCATACCAGGAAGTTGCTTTGTTGCGCGTCTTTGCACATTTTTGGCATCTTTGTATTTTTGTTTATAAGAGGACCATATTGATATTACGTAATCTAGATGGCACAAACTTATGTTGATTTAGGGTTGTAAAGGACCTTCTAATAACTGCCATGATACTGTTTGCTTTGTTTATTTTTGTTTGATGTGTTTGTCAAATTCTAGGTTTTAATCAGTTATAACCCCAAAGTCTTTTTGTTCTTCTATTCCTCCTAATTCATAGGCTGTATTATCTATCTTCAGGTTGTATGCATACTATTGCTGTATTGTTTTTCCTACGTGCATTAAATTACATTTATCTGGGTGGAACCTTAATAACCATTTACTTGACCAAGATGTTAAATAATCTAAGTCGTTCTGTAGTGTATGCTGGTCATTTGGACTAGTAATCATTTTGAAAACCTTTGTATCATCCGCAAACATATATACATTCGAAATTATATTCTCAGGAAGATCATTTATATATAAAATAAATAGGATCGGTCCTAAGACACTGCCCTGTGGAATACCATTTGTTATATTTGCCCAGTCGGAATTTGTACCATTTACATTGACCTGCTGTACATGGTCAGACAGAAAACTGGATCCATCTTAGTGTGTAATACTCTATGCCATACGATTTAAGTTTGCCTATCAATCTTTTGTGAGGGACGGTGTCAAATGCTTTCAACAACCTAGGATGAACACCAGCTGGCCCTACCGATTTACACACATTAAGGTTATCATGTTTTTTTTAATCATTTCCTCATCAATAGTCAATTCTTCCATGTTGTGCCTTAACTTCACTGGTGGAATATGAGGGATATCACCATCATGCTCTATAGTAAAAACACTTGAAAAAAAATTCCAAGGACATCTGCCTTTTCAGTATCAGAATCTGTGAGTTTAGATTTAGGGTCTGGTGTTCAGGTCAGAAACACCTTCCCGATTCTTGGTTTTGGAGTTCATATATTTCTATACTGCTTTTAGGTTTGTCTTAGCTTCTGTTGCTAGTTTCATCTCTAATTCCTTCTGTATTGTCCTCATTAATTTACGGACTTGATTTCTAGCCATACAATATTCAGTGTAGTATTTTCCTTCGTATAACGTTTCCATAAAGTGTGTTTTTCTTAATTTTCTTTATTGATTCCTTGTTTAGGGGTACTTTTCCTTTATGTCTGTTAATATTACTCACAAGTCGATGAGGGATGAATTCATCCTCTATCTTTTTAATATATTCTTTAAAACCTAACCATTGATTGTTTATAGTGCTCGTGCCAAGTATCTTGCCCCGGTCTGTGTGGTCTAGTTTCGTCTTCATACTATTATAATCCCCTTGGTCATAATAATATTTGAGTCGTGTATAGCTTGCTATTTCTGCACAGCACCTAAATGTTATGATGAGGACAGAGTGATCACTCTTACCAAATGGGCTTTCATACACTATATCATCTACCTTTTTCATTGGTGAAAACTAAATCAAGAATGTTCGATTTATTTCCTAATCGCCCCTAAGAGATTATTATTAATAACTTTATATAAGCAAAAATCATGTACCCTCTGTTAAGACAAGTACCCAAATCGACTTGAGTAGAACACATTTGAAAGAGTTTATAAATATAAACATCTATATAAATGTCTATATACAAAATATAAAAAAATATTCGATTTAAAATTTTTTTTTCTTTTTTAAATCATAATTTTTTCAACCCTGATCCTATCATTATCTCTGTAATAATTTTGCATCAGAAATTGTGATTTTAGTTTAGAAGAGACTCGCATGCAATTGTCTCAAACAAAAATTGAACAGGACTCTGGAAACAAGTTTCAAGTGGCTTCCTATGTAAACTGTCACACTTAGTTTGGGTTACAAGTTAATAACTTAATATATAAGTTTAGTGAACTATTTGTGAGGTATCTAATTTTTGGTTGTAATATGTTATATGTAAAATATGTTATCAGATGGCTGAGTTGCTAGGAGACAAGAGGTTTGCCCATATTGGACGCGACCCGCGCTTCAGAGAGATGAAGAAGCAGCATCACAAAGTGAAGATCGACAAGCGATTCAGGGGCATGTTCAATGACAAACGTTTCAAGGTTAAATACATGGTCGACAAACGAGGTCGTCCGGTTCAGACAAGCAGTAGCGACCACTTGCGTCGATACTACCACCTCTCTAGCTCGGAGAATGAAGACTCTGATGGATCAGAGGGTGAAGAGGAAGGAGAAGAAAAGGAAGGTAAAGGAACAGATGAAAGTAAGAAGAAAGAAAAACTAGGTCATGGAAAGCTGAAAGAAGTTGCTCAAAAGAAGAAGGTGAAAGATGTGGAAAGAAAAAAGAAAAAGAAGCCGAAAAGAGGAAATGCAAAAGAAAAGCTTGATGATGAAACAGAGGAAGATGAATGTGTCATTGAAGTTGATTCCATGAATTCAAAAGCTATGAAAGACACTCGTAAACAACAGAGGAAATCAGTGCCAAAGAATATTGGTGTTTCATTAAAAAGTCCGAAGTCAGGAACAAAACATTTGACAAATAAGGAGGTCAACAATGAAGACGAAGAATGTTCAGAGGCATCTTACAAGTGTGAGGATGGAGATGATGAGACTGAGAATTCAGAAGAGGAGACCGAGGAAGATCAGTCAGACCAGGGTTTGTAATTTTAGCATTGTGTGGCTAAACACTGGTTCTGTAGAAAATGCATTTCGTTGCTAAAATTAATAGGTTTTGAATTGCACAACTTGATAATATCATCTGTATCAGTCTGGTTTTCTGTACATTCTTGATTATGTTGTGCATTGTATTCAACCATTGCTGTGTTAATATATTATGTTATATAATATTTAAATTATTATGTCTGTTGGATGACATTGTTTTTTTTATATAGCATAAACTCTATATAGGGAATGGCATGACTAACGTCAGATGACTTTGATAAGGCAAGTGGTGTGGTATGTGTTGGTCCTAAACAGTCTACAACTATGGAATCATTTGTTAATACATTTTTTTGTAATCTGGCAAAGCACCAGGAGCCATTTATGATATATAAGAACGAACATCAGCATCATTGCTGGAGATGACGTCATTATGTGAGCATAGTCGGTTTATTGTGAAAGTGACAGTTATGATTCTTGTGAGTCTGCCTTATTTAAAGCAACTGTGTCTGTGATGTAGATGTTGTTGGCAAGACGCCTGACTTCGCCAGAGGAGAAGGACTGGAAGACAGTGACGACAGCGAAGATTCTGATGCAGAACCAGGTAAATCATTGTACATGTAGTACACATTGTGTACCCCGTATCAAGGTGTATTGTCTCATGTTCTCTGTGTCATGTTTGTGATATGTGTAGCAATTCTAGGCTTTGTATCTCAACATCCTCCAATCATCTCACATGTCCAAGAAGTGTCAGAAGTTTTCTGTACTGGAATGTTTCACGTTGACCTGCCAGGCTCCCGTCAAGACTAAAAAAAAGGTCCCTGGGAAGTCCTTTAATATAAAAGTGCATAAAAATATTTTAAAATAACATCATTTTAAAGAGATTTTGCTATTTTATAAAGATAAAATGTGCAGCAGGTCACAATATAATTTATATATGTAATAGAGTTGTTTGTGTTTTTACCATTGAAATGTTTTGGTAATAACATTTGTGAGCATAACATAATAATGATAGTAACTAGTTAAGAAATTTAGGAAATAGTGTTAGCACAGAGTGTTTAATAATCTTTCTGTTGAAAGTGCATTGTATACGTTAAAAATTAACATATTGCCGCACTTTTAATCAGTGTCTGTAATAACAGTAAATCATGTGACAACAGAGATCGAACACGACTGGGCTGAGTTGGACAAGGATGCACCTGAGGCCGAAGCGATCACGCGACGACTTGCTGTATGCAACATGGACTGGGACAGGATCAAGGCTGTTGACCTTCTCGTGCTCTTTAACTCCTTCAAGCCACCAGAGGGCGTCATACACTCCATTGTTGTAAGTGCAGCGACAGTCGCTTCATACAATCTTGTTAATATGGCACTTCCTTCATATCACATGATCTTGTTGATGTGGCACTTCCTTCATGTCTCATGATCTTGTTGATGTGGCACTTCCTTCATGTCACATGATCTTGTTGACGTGGCACCTCTTTCATGTCATATGATCTTGTTGATGTGGCACTTCCTTCATGTCTCATGATCTTGTTGATGTGGCACTTCCTTCATGTCACATATTGGAGTTTTGTTAAATATCTGCCTTTTTTGCAAAGTCGGCAATTGTAGGCAACAATTCAGTAATTTTGAGGCTACACATGGCAGATAGATAGGATATTTTTTATATTTGTGCAAATCGAGTAATGTTTTCTGCCAAAAAAATATAAAATGGGTCTTACTGGGTAAAAAATATATTGAACGTTTTTTTGAGAAAATGGCCATCAAAGATTGAAAAAAAATGGATTTATTACTTGAAAGAGGCATCCTTTATACATGAATAAAAGCGATTTTAGAGGTATGTATTTGCTATAAAAGTGAACTTTATAGATAATAAGTATACAAAGCTATCAGAATACAGTGGAAACACATTGTGAATACTTTTATAAAAAAATACATTTCACCTGAGGTGTCTTACCTTAAGTTGTTGATTTCAAAGTATTATGGAATATATTTCATCGATAAATGTGACAATACATTGTAAGCTTAACACTAATTAGATCCGTAACATATCCAGGAGCCTGTTTTTTTAATAAACTGGATCTTGTCATTCCTGACATCATTTGTCATCTTTCAAGATAGATCGTAATTAATGGAATTGTCTGCTATTATGTGTTATTTTTTCCTTGTAAAAACTTTTACTTTTTAACCATTACTTTCTAATCTTTTAGCCTTTTCCTGTTAATTTCCATTGTCTTATCCAGTGTTGTGCATTGTAGATATATCCATCAGAGTTTGGCATCGCTCGGATGAAGGAGGAAGAAATGCACGGTCCGGTGGAGCTCGTCACGAACACAAAGGATGATGAAGGTAAGTGCGGACTTTATGACAGCAACTATTATCTGAGTGTGTAAGTTAGTACCCCACCCTGATCATATTAAAGGAAGTAAAGCTACTTTTGAGAGTCTCGAGTGTTAGTTCAACAGCGTTTCCAAAATCCTTCATCATCGTCCGTCTGGTCACCCTCCAGTTGCCATGTTGGTGGTTGTCACATGACAGCAATTCCCAGGAAATGACAGGAACGTTGTAACCCCCGTTTCTGTTGATCGCTGGGTGCAGCATGCAGCAGGGGGCAATTCAGGTGGACCTAAGGAGCCGAGAGGGTCTTGAAAGCTTGATCAAGCTAACAAGTGGATAAAATGAGATTGTTGCATTAGCTGCGTGCTGATTCCGATTGTTTCTGTTGACAGAGACCGAGTACAACACAGAAAGGTTGCGACAGTACCAGCTGAAGCGACTCCAGTATTACTACGCCGTTGTCGAATGTGACACGCCGGAGACAGCTAGCGCCATCTATGACAACTGTGATGGGACGGAATATGAGAGTAGCGCAGCCAAGCTGGACCTCAGGTACACGTCAGACTGGATCAGGTGTTGATAGATATCAAATACGTTTCTCTATATTCTGTTTACGTCTCTACTTCTGCTCTTCAGACAATATTCGTATCTTTATCGGACTCGGCAACACAGTGGTTAGAACAGTGCAGTGTCAATTGAGTGGACCAGGGTTTGAATCCTCATGCTGCCTTATGAAGCTTGAACTATTGTATTCACGCCACATTGCCTCAGTTCACTTAACTGTATCAATGAGTACCTGGCTAGTGAATAGTCGTGTAGTAAATGCAGCATGGCTGAATGCTTTCCAGAGAAGTTGAGTTGGTATAGGAATGAACAGGTATGCTGGGAGTAAAGTGTAGAGAGCTTAGATTTGTCCGGATGAACACGATACATGTATAAGAATGTACTTTTATGTGACATTTACAATATTTTAATTTCTGTTGAACATCAGATGTTATCTTGACTGTACTGCTTGGCTTGTGATACGAACGTATACAGTTTTCTAAAAGTGAGAGTTACTGTGTTCAACCAAATTGGTTGTAGGTATATTCCTGACGACATGACCTTTGACCAGGAAGTGAAATCTGCTGCACGTGATGTCCCAAGTAACTATGAGCCTTCGCTGTTTGTGACTACAGCACTGCAGCAGTCGGCTGTAAGTAATAATTTTTTTCTGCATGCTTGGTATATCATCACATGACACATTTTTGTATCCGCAGTAATCCATCTGGGTTTTCTAAATCTTGTGTAGGGACACACTGGTCTGAAGTGGATATATGTCATATCCTAAGGTAGCTAGGTTGGCTATTCTGTTCTAGTTAGCCATCCCAGCAACCTTAAGAACTACTCACCCTATCTTGATTAAAATTACCGTGTATTATGTCTACATGAAAGGAAGTCACATATGACGTCATATAATAAACAATTTGCATTACCATAACCATGATAAATATTTATTCTTAGAATGGGATGGTTTTCTGGGAAGTCCCGTGGAAAATTAAATTCGTTTACATCTGTTTTATTCATTCCAACAAGTAATATACGAAATCGTGTAATGAAGTAGTTTGGCTGAACAAATAGAAAATATTTGATTAAAATGTGATTTTTACCATTAGTTAACTTTTTTATATGACCAACGTGTCACGTCACTTGACCACCTGGTCACTTTGTCAGGTTGAGTTGACATGGGACGAAACAAGCAAGGACCGCATCGCTGTCACCATGCGCAGGTTCAACAAGGACGAGCTCGACGAGATGGACCTAAATGACTACTTGGCTTCCGACGATGACGACGCGCCAGGTGATGCATCATTGTCCAATGTCATGATGCTTTATCTTGTGTTCTCACTACAGTTTATGCATGCATGTGTACACATATAGTATTGGTCATATTGTTCCTTTATTTTAAAGCAAATTCCATTATTTTTTACCATCCCTTCAAATTAATTTATATTCCCTTATTTTGCAAAGTATTCCTTTAAAGTGAAACCAGAGGCATTGTTTTTGGCCTTTGCACCAATAAGATTGCCTAAAAACTAACCATTTGCAACTATAATCAAGAATATCACACAAGTGATTTACTGGAAATCTTCTAAAAGTACGAAATTCTGGTCTAATGTCATTATTCGTGGAGACTGAGATATTCATTAGTGTTTGCAATTTTGGCCAATCAGCAACCCCTTAACCCCCAACGTGGCTATGATGTATGCTGTGCATATCACGTGTATTTTTAACGTGGTTGAGGTATGCAGTTACATTTTTATTTGCGTTTATATTAGATTTACATGCAGCAAAAACTCTTACAATGCTGTACTGTGCAGCATTCGGATGTAAATATGATTCAGCGAGGCGTAGAGAGTCTTTTTTTTCGATTTCCTCTGGGAAAATAAATAATAGTGAAGTAATGAATTCACAATTGTGGGCGGGCTGGTTGGAAGCCCACGTGATATGCTAGACTTTGTTCGGCCCATTTTGAAAAATCGTGTTTTGAAATTGATATATTTTCATCAACTAATGGGTGAAGATCCTTCAAAACATCAGTGTTACTGACAATCTTCCAGCATGTACCAAAGGCTTCGACACAACGCAAACACTTGATCAAGAGAACTGTCAAATCGGAACGCGAGGCAGGTAGTAAACAATGAATGGATGGATTATCTTGCCAAATAAGTTGATTTTAGAGGCAAATAGCATGTCCAAACTTATTGGCAAGTATGTGACTAAAATCGTGTACATCTACAATCATTCTGAACAAACATTACGCTGCCCATGCAAAAAAGATTTTCAGTGTTCAGCGAGGTATATTTAGTTAATCACTTGCATGATATTCTTGATTAAAATTGCAAATGGTTAGTTTTCAAGTACTCTGATAGGTCCAAAGACCGCCAAAATGCCTTTGGTTTCACTTTAAATTCCTTCATTGTTTTCATGGTAAGAAAAATATCATGAAATTTGCAAAATTCCATTATTCCCAACCAACAAATTGCTTTTAAAAATTGCTTTTTTGGATGCAACACATACTCGAGTGCCCTACCATACTCGAGTGCCCTACCATACTCGAGTGCCCTACCATACTCGAGTGCCCTACCATACTCGAGTGCCCTACCATACTCGAGTGCCCTACCGTACTCGAGTGCCCTACCGTACTCGAGTGCCCTACCGTACTCGAGTGCCCTACCATACTCGAGTGCCTTACCGTACTCGAGTGCCCTACCGTACTCGAGTGCCCTACCGTACTCGAGTGCCCTACCGTACTCGAGTGCCCTACCGTACTCGAGTGCCCTACCGTACTCGAGTGCCCTACCATACTCGAGTGCCTTACCATACTCGAGTGCCCTACCATACTCGAGTGCCCTACCGTACTCGAGTGCCCTACCGTACTCGAGTGCCCTACCATACTCGAGTGCCCTACCATATTCGAGTGCCCTACCATACTCGAGTGCCCTACCATATTCGAGTGCCCTACCGTATTGGGCCATGAAAAATTTTCAAGAAATCTGTTCTCATCAGCCAGCGTACACCAAAATTTTGTTCTACACCATAAGATGTTTAACACTAGTGGTGTCATTTGGTGACTAGTGTAGAACAACTAAAAAGTGGTGCAAACTTTTTAACACCAGATGGCAACACTTTTCAGTTGTTCCAAATTACAATAATTATTGATCCTACTGATTAGAAAAGGGGGTGTGTGCTAATTAGGGCATGTACACTTAATAAGTCGATAGGACTGGTCAAATACGGTATGTTTTTTCTGATAACAGATCCCTACGGAGACTTGTTGGAGGCTCCCACATTTAATGGGGAAGATGAGGAGAGGGATGTAGAGGAGGAAGGAGAGGAGGAGGCCATCAGGAAGTACCAGGCCCTGTTGCAGGGCATCCAGGCGGAGGACAGACGGAAGGAAGACAAGGGAGTGGAAATGGAGGTGTCATGGGGACTGGGTGAGTCAGACAACGATTCTATATTCCAAGTATGTTGTCCTGGGTTCGTGTGTATCTATACTGTAAAGTAGTTTGTGCCTGTGTCTGTATGTTCTCTCATATCTCTGTCAGTTTCGCATGTATGGGGCTGAAATGTTATCGGCATGCCCAGGGGTCCATGAGAATGGGTCGGACATAAAAAATTGTAGATATTACAAATGAACCTTCGTGGACATTTGATGTTGATTACATAACTCGGAACAATAGGAGTTTGTAGTTTCTACCTGAAATCTACGCCAGAAGATGTAAAAGATCCCACATCGAGGGAAATGTGTAACCAATTGTGGTATTACTAACTCTAGAGAGGGAAAACTCTGAAGTTAAACACATCGGCATGGTGAACAATTGGTGTTTGCCAATTACACAATAGATACTAGATACATGCCACATGGTAGGCAAAGTGGTAAAACTCACTAATCAATTGATTTAGTCCATCCTGTAACTTGCGACACTGTGAATTTTGACTAGATCCAGTCAATAATAATTTAATAGTATATTCTATGGTTTTATAAAAAATAAATAACATATTTGTGCCAACAAGCTAGCATGTCGTAGTCGATATTAGATTTGTTCAAATTTTAATCGATATTAGATGTTCAAATTGTTACGAAATGAATATGTTACTAGCATATCGTAGTCAATATTAGATATGTATGAATTTTTGTCGATGGATATGTTAACATTTTTGCAAAATGAATATGTAACTAGATGAGAAAAAAAATTATTGAATTGAGGAGCGCTTTAATGTGGTATCCTTGAGTCACGTCAGTGTGTATATTACCCCAGGGCTGAAGGAGACGACACAAGACATTGTGAAGAAAGCACAGAAGGAAGAGTTAACTCCATGGGAGACCTACCTCCAGAAGCGACGGGAGAAGAATCGGGCTAAGAGGGAGCAAAACACCAAAATATCTGACACTGCTGTGAGTCATATACCGGGTTATTTTCAGGGATGATAAATTTACGCTATTTTTTTGTGGAAATTTATCACAGAACTGAAATGAAACAATGCATAAGAACACACGCTGACCACGCCGGAGCCCAGGACATTTGGAGGAGGAAAATTTAAATGAAATAATTATTGAATGGTTATAAAAATATTGATAAATACATTTTCTTCAAGTTGAAATTTTTTTGAAGCCATGGTAAATGACATATCTGGACCACTCATTGTGGATAAAACATTGTGGACTATCAAAAAGTCAATGGCTTCCATGTTGTTATGCCACCTGGAAATAATGTTGAATGGCAATGTTTACCATAATCTCTTCATAATCTTTATCAAATTTTTTGTATAAATTTGTTGGTTTTGGTTAATCAGCCTGTAGCGTTCCACTTCCGATCACGTGTCGCTATCTATTAGGCTACAAAATGTTCCAACATCAAACGAAATCCACTTGGTTTTGCCGGAAATCTGCCTAAAATGATTTGTGGTTTGACCACTCTAAGTTTGTTATTGAATGTTAAACTGTTGTGTTGAACGCAAGAAAATATGTACTTTATTGCGAATTTCCATTTGAACTAAACCTGTATCCTGTATAAAAAGAGAATACGTGGTACACTTCCAAAATCTGCATTGCATGTGGGAAATCTGCACGATGTGGTAGATCTGTTGATTTGTCGGGATGTCCCCCCAGGTGGAGGAGACGGCAGCATTCAGTGATGACGAACTACCTTCAGGTAGTACCGAAATGGACTTCTTCACGGAAACATTGTCTGAGGGTGAGTAGACCACTTCAACTGTCATTATTCAGGGCATACAAGGTGTGTGCCTTGTATGCCCTGTATGTGTGTGTTGGAAAAAGGTGTGTTGACAGTTTGAAACCATCTGCAGTTATTGTTCTTTGTCTTGCACAGATACTAGATGCAAACTCTGTATTCTTTTTTCTCTCTTCTAACTTCTAACTGCAAATACATTAATATTTGTTTTTCTCAATCTGCAGAGTTCTGCTACTAGCTGCAAGCTGTAGTGTTTGTTTTTTCTAGATTCTAGCTACATACATTAACCAATGTCTTATACCGATATTATGTGCAAACACTGTATGTTTAGTTTTGATACTACATACTTGTACCTGTAGACATTGTTATTGATACTGGCTAAAAATATAAAAGTTTGTGCAGGTAAAGCAGACAAAAAGAAGATGAAGAAAAGGAAGAAAAAGCAGATGAAACTAACTGCTGAAGAAGAGGCAAAACAAAACGAAGAAAAGGTTATTAGACTTGTATTGACATTGTTTGATTTATTTCTTAGTTACTATGCTTTTGTTAATCTGTGAAACAAGTTTTGTCTGTGAATTAAATATTATCCTACAATGAAAAACATTAAACTGGCTGATATTTGTACACAAAGATAATTAGTTTAATTTATTAATAACATTTAATATAACTAATTGTTGATAGCTTTATTGAATTAGGTTTTACTTATAATTATCAATGTACATATTTTATGAGTTTTACATTTAAATTAATGTCACTAGTTTTAACACTGTTTGTCCTAGGATAATTTATGTATGTATTTTCAATGTATAATTTATTTATGCAAAGCTCGTTTAGAACAGTTTAACAGTTAAACATTTACTTACAAGCTTTGTCTGCTCATTTCCATTCATTTGTTTCATCATGTGGTAGACCGAACATTTATTTTGTTGATGTTTGTTTTGCTACCAGGCGGAGCTGTCGCTACTGATGATGGACAAGGACGATGAGAGGGAACACTTCAGCCTGAAGGAGATTCAGGACAAGGAGAAGATGACCAAGAGGAAGAGACGACGGAAGAAGCTGGTAGAGGAGGAGGCAGCCGCAGGCAAAGACACATTCCTGGTCAGCAATATTTTATTTATTATGTAATATTAAAATTTTGTTATAATGTTTATTATATAATATTAATATTTTATTAACTGATTAGACCCCACAACGGCCGCGGACGGCTGCTCTGTGCAGTCCTGGAACGGCTGCCGCCAGCCGCATACAGGACACCCTCTATTAAAAAAATCCTGGCGAATAACTACTGAACTAAATGCTACCAAATTTTGCCACACCCTAGCGGATACATTTTGCACCAACAACAGCTCATTACGTGCATGTGTTGCCCTTTTGGAAATCTTGATTTTCATCAGTTTTGTTTACGCTATCTCGAAAATTTTTATTTCTATATTTGTCATGATAAAATATGGTGTAACCTGAAAAATAACCGTCAGAATTTGATACTGTTTTCAGTGGTGCAAAGCTAACACAAACAGCTACATTTTCTTTGCCGAGTTGCATAGGGTTATAGCATGGGATCATTGTCAAATGTCAGTCGCAACTTTCAAAGTTTTAACAAATGTACTATTTTGTCTTTGCAAATTTTTTATCAAATGTCAACATTTTATTAATATATCCTATTTCTATGTATACACGCATGTGGAGAAATTACTAATCTTCAAAATAAACACTTGTAATTGTCAATATTGAATAGTTTTTTTCTACAGATTTTTTAACACAAGGAGGTAAAATCGCTCAAAATTTGCCAGAAATCCTGGGAACATGGTGGCATGTTTTAATAAAATCCTGGGGCCTAATGGGTTATACAATATTAATATTTTATTATACAATATAATTTTTTTTACAATATTAATATTTTATTATATGAATTGCTGTATAATTGTGATTGTTTTTTCAAAATGTATCCAGAATGTTTCTACATATATAATAATAAGTACATTTATATAGCGCTATATATATGGACAAAGTACACCCAAAGCCACAACAAAATGGTGCTTCACCGTCAATCGAGAGGACTAGAGTCGAGTCCACCTACGGCCATTTCGAAACATGGGTGATTTCGTTCACCCCAGTGTGCAGTATCTTTCGGAAGAGATGATAAAAACTTTTGTTCCATCAGCCAGGGGAAGTAAAATATCCGACACAGGGAAATGGAAAAAACCTTTTATGTACTCGTAGAACCAATGATCTCGATGTACAAAGACCCATATGGATGCTGCATTAGCTGCTGCCAAAACACTTGCTCTGATATTTGGAGTAAGCATCATAAGTGCCTTGTTTAGGCAGATACTAGCACTGTTTAAAACCAAACATTATTATTGTATTCCGTTGTTTCAGATGGACTTGTCAGACAATCGCTTCGAGGCTGTCTTCACAAATCCTCTCTACAACATTGACCCGTCGTCCCACGAGTTCAAGAAGACAAAGGCCATAGAGAATCTGATTGACGAGAAAGTGAAGCGGTGCAGACGAGACGGAAAGAGCACAGCTAGAGTGAAAAAGAGCGGAAATAAGAAGATGGAGAACACAAGTGTCAACAGTGAAGATAACACGCAGACAGATCCACCAAGAAGTGATTCCTTGGTGCAGAAAAGTGACACTTTGGCGCTCGAGAGTCTTATTAAATCTGTTAAGGTCAAGACAAAACTGTTACAAGATAAAAAGAAGAAGAAACTGAAGTGAAACGACAATGTTACTAATCAATCACTAGGTTTTTTCATGCAAAAACTTGAAATGGAATGTGATGTCTTTGTGAAATTATTTTAATTAAAACTGTTAAAATAAAGCATAGTGTACTCTCATGTTTGGGTAATTTCTACAAACAAATCTGCAGAGGCCAATGTAGCATAGAAAGTTAACACCTCATGCTTTATGCAGTTTAGTTTTGACATTCCAGATTTATCTTCTTTTGAAAGTTAAGCAACAGTATGCAGAGGCCACCCCTCACCAGAGATCAACTTACCATGCAGCAAATACCACATTCCCATGATAAATGCCCCCTTTGTGATACGCACCCTCATATAAGGCCAGTGTACCTTTCCAAGAGGGGTGGCCTCAGAAAGAGGATATCTATTCAAAAGCTGTGCAAGTAATTCAAAGCAGGCATCAATTAGGTTATATAAGTGTTGTGACCAGTTAACCATGACATTGTCACGCCTGGGGCAACAAGAAACAAATCTTGGTGGTCTGGGACCCTGTTTGGTGAACCATGACGCAAGTTTCCACTGTAATTGATCCTGTCTTGCCAGAAGACATTTATGTGTCACTATGAAACCGCTGAACCATGACGTCTAGAGGATTGTTGTGAATATCTTCAGACAGGCCAGACAAACCTACCCCAACGGAGAGCAGAGTAGACAGATGTTCACAACTATTCTGCATTTTATCTTTCTTCTCGCTTGTTTCTTTGCAAGGTGGGAATCACATCACTCGATTTGTTCCACTTTCTCGACTAGTCATGTTCCATTTTCTTCCGGGTACGAGTCAACCCTCTCTTCAAGGCTTATAGACTAGATGTGTGTGCACACGTATGTACTAAAGTGCTGTAAGAGAAAGTAATATTTGGAAGAAAGAGAAAAGATGATAGTGTGCGTGTAGAACTTCAATTTGAGAAGAGGAAAAGTTGATAGCGTGAAAAATGCAATATCAATTAATGGTGCAAGCTGGAGATCTTCTGTCTGAAAATTTCCAAACTTGGTGCTGTAGCTGCGTTGACTGGCAGGTTATTCCAATTGGCTATTGTACGGGGTATAAAGCTATACTGGATGATTTGCTTAGTGATTAAGGGGTACTTGAAAAGTTTCAGAACATGTGTGTCGGGAGGATCTCACCAGGGGTATAAGTTGGGAAAAGAGGTCCAGGGCGACTATGGCATGCATTGTCTTATAAAGCATGACAAGACAGATGTTGATTCTCCTTTGTTGGAGGCTGCGCCAGTGCAAGTGTTTGATCATAGTGGTGACACATCTATCACGATCTTCTGCCATTCTCTCTCCCTCTCGTCAGTTCACCTCTGCCCTTCGGAGATCTCTCTTGACACTATCCCTCCATCTTAACGTTGTTCTTCCTCTTCTTCTACCACCGTGCGTTTCATCTTTATAGTCTGTTAATGATTCTGTTTATCAACCAACAAGTAGGACAAGTGTTATGTGATGCTATATTCGTCTCAAAAAAGTTCACACCTACACAGGTATGTATGTCATTTTGAATGTATGTAAACAAATACATACATACAATCACACATACATAGATGTATGGAACATATCAGACATGTAGGATGCATTATAACATTAGTACATTACCATGCTATTTACTATTTACCTGAAAATTATGATATGGTATCCTTTAATGTCCTGTCATAAAATAAATTTGTGCAAGTTAACAATGACGAAATACAATTTAACAAACTCACCACTCACAAAATTACTACCTGAATGCAATATACAATTATATATTTTATATGGGTGGTTCTATTTATTAGGGGGCCAATGTGTGACATTGGCACTCAAATTTTAAAAGTAAGCCATCAACTATTGCTCAAACATGTTAAATTTATTAAATTTCTGAACAAATGCCATACATCCGAGCAGAAAGAGCCTCAGCAGGCGCATCCAGCACAGTTCCACGCATAAAGGGGACACCAAACTTGAAAAGTGGTCCAAACAATTGATTTCTATCAATGTTGCCAAACATTTGGTACAACACCATAACTACATTACAACTAACATTGTTTGGATACGGTCTCGTTTGAATAAACTATAATTTTGGGTCTGTTTTGTCTGCCGGTTTGACCGAATATGGTCAACTTTTGTCAATTATGCAACCAAAAACCGATTAAAGTTAAACACTTATTATAACTTGAGGAATAGGATCTACTGAAACATTGTTCAAAGCACTAAACTAATTGTATCAATGAAATTTCCAAATATTTAAGGACAAAGCAGAGGTTCCTAATGTAAAGGGGACACCAATTTTTTGTGTCCCTTTACATGGGGAACAACAACTCCACAGGGTGTAAACATGAAATTATGCTTTGTTGTAAACAAAGTAAACCCATTAGACCTTTGTACATGTCCTAGATAACCTGATAAGAGCATAAATATAGTGAGGACTTGTCTTGTGAATACTGTGAATTGGGCTAATAATTAATTTGTACATTTTCTTGTAGTTCTGAAACACTACATTTCTCTTACACTGGCAGCAAGCAATTGTTAGAACAATAAATGGTTCTGAAATTTTAAAAACATGTATGTGCTATAAACCCATTATACTATGTTTGCCCAATGTAACATCAGAAATATAAATGAACACTATTTATCTGAAAGAACCAAAGCCAAAATGAAAGGTTCCTCGTGTAAAGGGGACACCAAATGATCAAAATATTATTGGTGAGGGACCAACTTTTCAGTCTTTTCTCAAGTGAAATGAATTAGGTTAATAACACGTCTGACAGAAAATTAATATTGAAAGTGCACACATGAAACTATTTAGGTATACATGTAGACTGTAACAGAACAGTAAATTAAACAATGTTGACAATATATGCCAGAGATACAATTTATTTTCTGAATTCAACTTAACAAAGTATTTCAGGCAAAACCTGAAAGTGACACTTCCATATCATAATATAAGCACAAAAATGTCAGAGCTGTCCTGGGAAAGTTTACAGTTCAACTTCTTTTTACTGTTTGGAAGCTTCCTGGGCTTCATCAAGTAACATTTTATTAGAAGCCGCCAGCCAACCATCACATATTAGAAGCCGCCAGCCAACCATCACATATTAGAAACCGCAACCCAACCATCACATATTAGAAGCCGCGAGCCAACCACCACATATTAGAAGCCGCCAGCCAACCATCACATATTAGAAGCTGCCAGCCAACCATCACATATTAGAAGCTGCCAGCCAACCATCAAATATTAGAAGCCGCCAGCCAACCATCACATATTAGAAGCCAAGACCCAACCATCACATATTAGAAGCCACCAGCCAACCATCAGATATTATTAGAAGCCGCCAGCCAACCATCACATATTAGAAGCCACCAGCCAACCATCACATATTAGAAGCCACGACCCAACCATCACATATTAGAAGCCGCCAGCCAACCATCACATATTAGAAGCCACGATCCAACCATCACATATTAGAAGCCACCAGCCAACCATCACATATTAGAAGCCGCGAGCCAACCATCACATATTAGAAGCCGCGAGCCAACCATCACATATTAGAAGCCGCCAGCCAACCATCACATATTAGAAGCCGCCAGCCAACCATCACATATTAGAAGCCGCCAGCCAACCATCACATATTAGAAGCCAAGACCCAACCATCACATATTAGAAGCCACCAGCCAACCATCAGATATTATTAGAAGCCGCCAGCCAACCATCACATATTAGAAGCCACCAGCCAACCATCACATATTAGAAGCCACGACCCAACCATCACATATTAGAAGCCGCCAGCCAACCATCACATATTAGAAGCCACGATCCAACCATCACATATTAGAAGCCGCCAGCCAACCATCACATATTAGAAGCCACCAGCCAACCATCACATATTAGAAGCCGCGAGCCAACCATCACATATTAGAAGCCACGACCCAACCATCACATATTAGAAGCCGCCAGCCAACCATCACATATTAGAAGCCACGATCCAACCATCACATATTAGAAGCCGCCAGCCAACCATCACATATTAGAAGCCGCCAGCCAACCATCACATATTAGAAGCCGCCAGCCAACCATCACATATTAGAAGCCAAGACCCAACCATCACATATTAGAAGCCACCAGCCAACCATCAGATATTATTAGAAACCGCCAGCCAACCATCACATATTAGAAGCCACCAGCCAACCATCACATATTAGAAGCCGCGAGCCAACCATCACATATTCTGGTGCTGGAAGTTTGCTGATGATATATCTAATGCTGGATTGATGAAAAAACGTCTTCACTTTGTGGTCAGGTATAAAGGTTTCTGTTGTTTTCTACCAAGTATGACGAGCTGTAACCATCTTCAAGTATTAAAGCTACCTGTGAAAACAAAGAGGACAGAAATAAGGGTCAAACATGTGTTTGTCAATTTCAAATAAAATTGTCTCTTGTTGGTTGAACACAAAATAGCAGCTGTGAACATTGAAGGTCTGGGATAATGAGTGAGTGTTAATCTTTCAATGTAATCATAGCGGTAAAATACAGCTTACCTTGGCTACATGCATCTGATCTGCTTTGTTCTTCTTACCTGTGTTCTTTACTCTAACAGCGACACAATCGTGCACTGCTATCACAACAGTAGCACTAACTGCACCTAAGTTAAAACAATTAAAATGGTATCAAATGTTAATCCGCAGTCATTATTATGGTGTCTGCAAAAATACTTTTCATATTTCTGCATTTGGTACACACTTAAATGGGTGTGAAGGGTATTCCAAAGTTATTCCTGCTTTTCTTTAAAACAGGTAATGACACCCCATATGCAGTGCTTGTTATGTTACTGAAGTAACACGCACGCACGCACGCACGCACGCACGCACGCACAGTCGCACACTCACACAGAGTCAGTCTTGTTATGTTACTGAAGTTATATTAATAACACACGCATGCATGCACGCACGCACGCACGCACGCACGCACGCACACACACACACACATTGCCCATTCTATTGTTCTGCTATGGCTTGGCTCACACAGGCTGAATACACCAGCTGCATCGACTTCATACCTAAAGCTCTCAAGTGAGACAGAGCTTTTTATTAATTAATTCTATCTCCTTATCCTTCAACTGTTCATCCATCTTCTTCAGGTTTTCCTCCGTTTCTGGTAAATTCTTGTCTTCTTCTTGTAAAGCTGTATTTCTTTCCTTGGCTTTATTTTCAGTATACAATTCACATCTACTTGCTAGAATGGCCTGTTTATTTCCTCTGTTTGACTAGCACGCTGACGTTCTTTTTTCAGTCGTTCCTTCTGCTTCTTCTGTTCATATTGATTCCTTGTCTGATGTTTCTTAGGATTTTCTTTAGATTCTGTCCATTTCCTGTCATTCATTCTTTTCATCCTCTTAAAAAGGAACACGACGTAAAGCTGAGACATGAAATCTTAGTCTTCAACTTCTCAGAAAGTAGAAAAATGGCGATGGTTCAGCCTTCCTCGGCACGTATAGTACATCCGGGAGATTTGATGATGTGACCTTTTCATTCACAAATTTCATCGAAAGTGGTTGGATACTAGTGGAAAATAATTCCAACATAAATTTTTTGTAGGACTCGCTGCTTCATATGATAGTTGTGATTATTTTCAAATCTGTTTCTACTGAGCTTTAATGGTATCATCGTCGGTTTAATGCTAAAATGTCAAATTTGACAGTTCAGCACTTGCCGCAGTACAAATACTGTACACTACTAGACACTAAGTACTGTACACACCTAGACACTAAGTACTGTACACACCTAGACACTAAGTACTGTACACACCTGTACACACCTAGACACTAAGTACTGTATGCACCTATATACACCTAGACACTAAGTACTGTACACACCTGTACACTAAGTACTGTACACACCTAGACACTAAGTACTGTACACACCTGTACACACCTAGACACTAAGTACTGTACACACCTAGACACTAAGTACTGTACACACCTGTACACACTGATACACTAAGTACAATATGAAACAATTGTTTATTATTGTTGTTTTATTTCATGATAAAATAAATGAAGTTTATGGGGAACAGTAAACCACTTGAAAGTTGAGATATCATGTCAACAAAAAACAGGAAAAAATGAACGGACACAACAAACAATTTCGGTGCAACCAGCAAAATGGTCAAGTATTTGTTTATGTAAAATACACAGATGAGGCTCTGACGCATGCTCTGTGATATTATAGAAATCAAAGTTATGTGTTCAAGTCAAAAGAAAGAAAGGGAAAGCATGGAAATTGGATACCCATGAAATTGCTAACTGGCTCCCTAATAAATGGAATCACCCATATATATATATATATATATATATATATATATATATATATATATATATATATATATATATATATATATATATATATATATATATATATATATATATATATATATATATATACATATATATATATATATATATATATATATATATATACATATATATATATACATATATATATATATATATATATATATATTGTATATATATATATATATATATATATATATATATATATATATATATATATATATACATATACATATATTGGGAAGTTGGGTTGGAAACACTTGCACCGACAGAGAGACAGGAGAAGCTACAGTTAGGAGAGTATAACTGGGTTCGGAGAATATGTAAAGTGAAACGAGAAGACAGAAGGAAGATGGTGGAATCAGAAGACGTGTGTGCGTGTGAGTGTGTGTGTGCGTGTGCATCTGTGTGCGTGTGTGACACTGCATGAGAAATCCCAGCTTAAGTTTGAAAAATTACAAGTTGAAATTTCAGTATTTTCAGTGCAACATACAAAAAAAAAACAGAAATTAATGAACTGAAACAGTTTTGATTTTACGTCCACTTGAAATTCCAGTTTGGTAGGAAATAAATCAAACCAAAGTTACAGAAAACGATGACATCTCAGTTTGTGATTTTTATACTTAAGCCAGGTTATCTCATGCACATTGCAGTGTAGCATAAAATGTATTTCAGTACTGCAAAAAGCTGGGTATTGTATTGTATAAATAATAAAATCATCAAAACTGTGCATACTCAGATCAACACCGTAAAGCCAAATATTTATTATTAGCATAGATATGTGCATGTGCATTAAAGTGCAAATAATATAGTACAGGAAACATGATATATATGTATATATATATATATATATATATATATATATATATACATAAAAGTGCAAATAATATAATACAGAAACATGATATATATATATATATATATATATACCATGTTTCCTGTATTATATTATTTGCACTTTATAAATATAAATATATATATATATATATATATATATATATATATATATATATATATATATATATATATATATAATCACCACACTTCATAACAGTTTTCCTAGCAATGTATTTCAGCAGTTAAATTCCTGCCAGAAATCATTTAATTACAACTCCCAACATTATTACATAATTCTGATAATTCGGTATGTAATGGGATATTACAGTGATGATATGAAGGAGTTGTTGTCACTGTCAGCGACAAGCACAATCTCATTAGTGAGCACTATTAATACACTGCACAATACAAACAGGGTTGTTTGCGTTATATATACAACTATTACAAGACCAATAACGTATAGCCTTCTGTGTCACCATAAAATAAATTTGTAACTTGGCCAGCTTCCAGGTATCAAGGACTCAAGGTCAGCTGTTGACTACACAAATAACAAATGTAAGTTTAACACATTGTCCTTAAATATAATTTTTAAATGTGGTAAACAATATTAACATTTAACAAGATAGCTATCCAAAGCCATTCATTTCCCATCCTCTGTGAAAATGAACACTTTCTTACATCCAATCTACAATATGTTCTCTACTAACGCTACTTCGTGTTCTAGTTCTTCTACCTTATGTAAGTGTGAAAAAATACTTCAATCAATAGTTTCATAACCATTCAATATTTAAATTACTCTCACTACTAAGATCTCACTTCTAAAAATCAGTTTAATTGCTCTCCTCTGTATGTCATTATGATATGGCCTCCAAGCTTGTATACAGCACTTTAATGAATACATAATCTAACAAATTAATTTATAATGCCATTAACGAAGATCAATAACATGAAACAAGAAAGTTATCAAGTCCTTAAACAATGCATATATGAAAGCACAATGTCACCATTCTCTCTATCACTGTAACACAACATTCATTAAAACAACAAGAGGCAGGACTGACCAACTGTCAATAAGTTAACACACCATAAACTACCCGTGGAAATAACTTGTAACAGTCAGATATGTTTAGCATTCAGTTAGGTATTAACAAAGACGAACTCTGCACAACAACAGCATTCCGTCTCCAACATTCAGACATGTAATTAGGTATCACAAAAATGGAAGTCAACCTGTGCTAAGAGTTTCTAAAAACTGCATTTGAGCCAATAACTACATTTAGATAGCATGTAATATACGAGATATGTGATGAAAATGTGTGTACTAAACACTTTTTACCTTTTTAATGATGTTATAGCAGATAAGATATCAACATTTTTTTTATTAATCTGAAGAGCCAGGTATTTTAAAATACTGTGGACTGAACATCTGAGCAAACTGAAATGTAGCTTTTCTATTAGCGTGCTATTAGTTGGGGCTGACAGTGGAAAAGTTGTGTTTTTTACAATGGCTGCATGTTAGTTGTTGCATATATATTAGATCTTGTTTGTTTTCTTTAACAAACTATTGTAAGATGCAAATGTTATTCATATGTAACATTAACAATTAATACCTTCCACTATATAATATAATCTGCTGTTTCTTATCTGGAACTTTATAATTTGTTTAATATGTACGTGTGTGGATCTTGAGTCTGAATAAAGGTGGTAATAATACCTTAATGACTTCCACAAAAGAAAGACATTTCTGGAACATAAACATGTTGCACGGAATTTGTTGTGATCATACCACTACCCCTGTCCAATACAAGTGCTGCAGTCTGCACTAATTAAAAACAATGTTCCTTCGTTGCCCCGAACCATTGTTTTTCATATAATAGAGATATTTCGTTGAGCAGAATATACCAGGCATTGAATATGGAGATAGTGTGAAGGATTCTCATTTATGCTGACATCACCTGTAACTAAGGTAATAAACAGTTACAGTCTATCATACACTTCGCTGCTTTTAAATTTGCGGTTTTGTTAAGAGATAGTTTTTTGCAGAGATATAATTTTATGGATCTATTCTATTAAATCCTAGCATGAACTGGGATTATGCTCTACCACAATGGTGTGATTTTTTTTATATTTGCGATTTAGAAAATCGTGAACTTTAAGCACTTGTGAACATTTCCAGATGTACAGTATCAGTACTGACTCACTACCCACTACGTGGTTAACAGTCTCACGTGTCAACTTCCGGTCGGAACACTTGGGAGAGTTTGCGTGTATAAACCTTGGCACTGACACACGAAAAGTTGTGCAGGTCACACATATCAGACTCGATCTGCTCCCATCGTGACTTGGCAAGGTTCAGTTTGAAGATGACATTGATGCGATGCACACGGTACATCGTACGTCGATACTCGGTGACGCCGCACGCGTACAGACTGCCAACGATGACAAACAGCCCAACGCTGCACAGGTTGTCCGGAAGCTCCGGCCCCTGTCGCCACTGGTTCCGTTCAATGTTGTAGATCTCGACAGAGTTGAGCGATTCACGCGTGATCGTGTGACTGCTTTGCGAGTAGATCTGACCGCCGGCAATGTAGATTTCATCTCCCCAAATGCATGCGCCAAAATTAAACCGTGGAGTCGGCATCCCCGCTAGTGACGTCCATACCGCACTATTGGGCTCGTAGCGCATGACAATGTTGTGGGCACCGATTCCAGTGCGGCCACCGAGGATGTAGATGGCACCACGGTACACAACGGCGGACAAGTCTACCAACGTGGTGTGTAACATTCCAACGTAATTCCACCGGTTCTGCTCAATATCATAGCATTCAATGATCTCAGTCGGATGTTGATTCATTGTCAGCCCGCCAAAGCAGTAGATCTTGCCACTGACGTATGCAAGCGCAAAGTTTGACTTTGGGAACAACATTGATGCTTTAGGGACCCATACATCATGGTCGTTGTCATACTGAAGGAACTCTTTCCTCACCATCTCGTCTTCAAAGTCTTCTACTGAATCATCATCATTGTCATCACTGATATTCTCATGATACATGTAGTTGCCGCCGGCAACAAATATCTTGTTGTCGTCGGTGACAATACAGGCGGGATCTTCAACATCGTACCCAGTGGTTCTGCCCTCATGGTGGAAATCACTCATGCAGTAAGTTTCTCGTGTCAGAGGGTTGTAGCAGTTGATGCTGGGTTTTCGCTGGTGGATACCGCCGACCATTAGGATGCAGTGTTCTGGTTTGATCATCCCAGATCGGAGAAGTGCTGTGAAGATACTCTCCTTGTGATAAATGTCCTGGTTAATGTCAAAATCGATGAGCTCGGCAAGGAGTTTTTTACATTTAGGGCACTTCTTGATGAGAGGGTTGGGGACAACTTTCTCTTGGATGTAACGTGTCCCCAGTAGTCCAAACCGCACACACGGTAGAAGTCTCGACATGAGGGTCAAACGAGAAACCTCATCATGCTCTACCCACCGCATCAAGGCCTCGTAGACAACCTCTTCCTTATCAACATTCAACTCATTTGAAGAAATCAACTCCTCGATTTTGTCGTTTGGCAGATTCACAAACTCATCTCCCTGGCTAGCTTCGGTGAAGTTTTTCTCCATGTATTCCCGTGCCTTGGCCTTCAGTTCCCCGCACATGTGTATGTGAGCAAAACAGTAGACACCAACACAGTTGCACACGTCAAGTTGTGTCTCCATGAAGCGTGCGCATGCCTTCTGTATTGGCATGATCTGGAAGAGGGATGCAGCCACCAGTAGGCTCTGGGCGTTCGTGCGAGTTATTTGAACTTTGCCAGTGTATGCATAAGCAATGATCAGTTGCACAGACTCGGCTTCTACCTCATACAGGTGAATCTCCTGTTGTTTGCTTTCAGTCAGATCTGTTGTGAACATCGCTTTGAAGTACGGACTGGTTGCAGCCAGCACGAGACGATGACATGGAAACTTCTGTTTTTGAACCAGCAGTGAAACATCAGCTAATATGCGATCGTCATACATACACTTCATCATTTCTAGCAACGTCCCATGGTGTTCTTCATTCTCAAACAGCATGGTGTCAACCCCGCCAGAACCTGCCATCATTTGGGTTGTCTACAATGCAAACAATATTTACAATAAACGGTTTATCACTGTCATTAACATTATGATATTTGGGTACTTTTCCAGAATCCAGGGCTTCCCTCAGTTTTGTCGTTATTAACATGCAATATATTTATAGTAATCATGCACAATGCATATTTATCTACAGAACATGTAAATTATTAATATGTTGTGTAAAAATTTGTTTTTGTGCTGTCTTGCCCCATTTATTTGCAAGGTGGTGCTCAAAGCCATACATGCAAATTCAAGCACTGAGAAAAGTGATCAAATGTGTTTTTACACACGTTTAATAATTTACATTTTCCATAGATAAATATGCATTGTGTATGGTCATTATACACATTGCATGTTAATAACAGCGAAATTGAGGTGGGCCAGGATTGTAGAAAAATGCCAATATTTGTGCTAATCTTAACATTTCGTTAAAAATACTGTTACTGTCCATCAGACATAATGTTTACCAGCAACTAGACACAAGTGTTAGCATATCACTCATGCGTGTAATAACAAGGTGAGAATAACAAGGTGAGAATAACAAGCTAACTGCCGTCGTCGTACCAGAAGCGAGGCGGCTTCCAGTTACGACGTCTGTTTAAGTATGAGCTCAGCTGTTTAGTTAATTTTTGGCTGTTTACAGTGCAGAAAGGGCGTTTTTCATCCTAATCGTATTATTCTAGTAACATACTGATTACATTACTGTGATGTTTAGATGTAAATTCAAAAATTTTCATTCTTCCGGTTAGATGCACAATGTAAACAACACAGGTAAGGCTAGAAAAAAAATCAGTAATTTAGTAATAACATAGGTAGAGCTGCACTCCCAACCTAAGTCATCTGTATACTAACAGGCAAATTTCAACCAAGGCCCTCTTTTACCCAGAGTAGCCCTGGGACAGAATTATGTTTATCTTGTTAAGCACTGCATACTATAGTCACAATGCCTTGGAAGCCCCTGCACATACTCTCACTCAGTACAACAGCACACATAGGGTAAGTATTACATACATGGAACTTGATTTTTTTTCTGGAATTATGGAAATGAGTGAAAACGATCAACACACAGGTCCAAAATAAGACACTGGCGAAAATGTAGCAATATCTAGCATTCCCAGGGTTGAAAAAATCATGATTAAAAAAAATCTGATTTTTTATTTAAATTGGATTTTTTTATGTATTTGAAATCTGGTATATAGACATTTATATAGATGTTTATATTTATAAACTCTTTCAAATGTGTTCTATTCAAATCGATTTGGGTATTTGTCTTAACAGAGGGTACATGACTTTTGCTTATATAAAGACATTAGACAATGTCCACAAGGCCTGTAGTTGCATAATCTGTCTTGGAAAGGAAAGCATGTTGTGTGTCTGTGGCTGTAGCAGTGATAATTATTGTTTGCTGAGAGGGTGGATTAGCACCTGTCTAGGGCTCTGTATACTCTAAGGTTCTCCAACTAGACTGCAAACTGGTACAGTATTAAACAATTGTAGCCTAGACTGTCTCATTTGAGTCAACATGCTGAATTGGTAACAACTAGCACAAGCTCTAGGTGGAAGTTAATTCAGGGCTTCTGACTTGAAAAGATACTTCCTCTTGAAGACAAGTTTGTGTGGCTTCACTGCATTCAGAAAGGGAATAGCTCAAACATACAATGTCATAAAATATTTGATTATAAGGCTATCTGATGATAATACAACTACACAAGTTTGCGCAGATTGTGGTTTTGTATTAAAAAACATACAACAGTTTTTTGATCTCGATGCTTGTAAAAAATTATTTGTGATAAATTCATATAAATAAAAAAAAATTTTTTATCTTAAATAAAAAATCATAAATCAATGATTTTTTTTGGAGTGATTTAAATCAAAACAACCCTGAGTGCTCCAATCACAAAACTAAAAGTAAGTGGACACAGAGGGGTAGAAAAACTCTGAATTGGGAAGTGATGGTAGGGAAGCTTGGAAATGTGAAGACTGAAAAAATCTTTAAAAGTGAGAAAGACAGAATGCTTGAGTGCAAGTGGAAACCGATACTGCATTAAATGCTTGAAATTCAAACTTGGCGAATATAAGGCAATGGGGAAACCCAGATGCATGTGGTTTTGCTTAAAATACAAACCAAGAATTGAAAAAAATATTCTCAACGACAAAGTTATCGAAGTGAGATGTGACGTGTATTTCATAACTATGGACATGAGATTTGAGGCCATAGAGAAAAAACTGGATGCTAAATGCGATAGCAATGAAGTAAAAGAAATCGTAAGGCACGAAATGGATACAATGCATACATGTAGACCAAATGATGATGAAAGCAGGAATCTACAAACCACCCAAAATAGTGTAAATGTTATGGAGGAATGGTTGCACAGGGTGAGAGGCCCAACAAGGGCCAGAAAAATGGTAAGATTCAAACCTCGAAGGGACGAGGAGTAAAACAAGAAAAATCATCTAACCAGAAAAACATTGTAAATACAAATTATACACACAAACAGTTTAAATGTTTCTACACCGATGCTGATAGCATAATCAATAAAGTTACTGAGTTCAAAGCTCGAGTCGTATCACATAAGTGTACGGTGATTGGGATCACCGAGGTTAAACCGAAAAAACAGACATTTCTATTAAATACAGCTGAACTGGGTTTGAGTGACTATGATTTATTCCATAACATTGATAAGCAAGGAAAATGTGTTTGTATATATACCCACATAACACTAATGCAAAACCCTTCCTATCTTTAGAATCCAACTTTCAAGAATCGATATGGTTTGAGTTCAAATTAAACAAAAAAGACACTCTTCTGATAGGATGTGTATTAAAAGCATCATTTTTATTTGTTGTCTTGCTTTACTTTTAGTGTCAAACATTTGATTTTGAGTGTGATTGTAATCATATTTGTTCATATTAGGCATATCTGCATGCGTGTATTTAAAGTCTTAAGATGCTTCAAACATTACTTCCATGTTTATAAAGAAGTTATTTTTTGATGAACTTGTGTTGGCTCTTTTTCTATTATTAGTATTACTGTGCAGGTGATAACGCCAACCTCGCTGCACAGGTAGTAAGACTCGATTGGCCAATAATGGTTAAATCGGACTTGGCCTGCCATTGAAAAAACCTAATTCAGACAATAATGGCTGTCATTTGACATTTGCTCAACTTGCACTGGCTTTACCAGTGCAAAAACAAAATGGACCTATAATGGCTGTCACTATGTCAACCAGCATTGGATTGCCATTGAAAAAAACTGAATTAGGCCAATAATGTAATGGCTGTCATAGAGGGGAACGGTTGCCATGGAAGCCATTCGCGCGCTTAAGGTTTTTTAGAATGTTCAAGACTGGCAAAATTTTATTTCTGGCTAAGGGCCTGTAGCCCAGACACTAAATTTAAAGAAGGAATAAGAGATAATTTCCTATTCCAACATGTCACACTCCCCACAAGGGGGAAATAAATTAAAGACTCTTGATTTAGTTTTCACCAATGAAAAAGGTATGGTAGATGATATAGTGTATGACAGCCCACTTGGTAAGAGTGATCACTCTGTCCTTATCATTGCATTTAGGTGATATGCAGAAATAGCAAATCATACACGACTTAAATATTATTGCAACATAGGGGGTTATAACGTTATGAAGGCGAAACTAGACCACACAGACTGGAGTGAGATACTTGGCACAAGCACTATAAACCATCAATGGTTATGTTTTAAAGAATATGTTAAAAAGATAGAGGATGAATTCATCCCTCATCAACTTGTGAGTAATATTAAGACGTAAAGGGAAAGTACCCCTAAACAAGGAATTAGTAAAGAAAAAACACATTTTATGGAAACGTTATATGGAGACAAAAGAAGGAAAATACTATACTGAATATTGTAGGGCTAGAAATCAAGTCCGTAAATTAATGAGGAGGATAGAGAAGGAATTTGAGATGAAGTTAGCAACAGAAGCTAAAGCAAAACCTAAAGCAGTATGGAAATATATGAACTCTAAAACCAAGAATAGGGAAGGTGTTTCAGACCTAAACATAGACCCTAAAAATCCTAAATCTAGACTCACAGAAAAGGGAGGGAAAAGGCAATTTTGTTTCAAGTGGTTTTACTATAGAGCCAGATGGTGATATCCCTCATATTCCACCACTGAAGTGAAGGCACACCAAGCAAAAAATTACTATTGATGAGGAAATAAAAAAAAAACTTGATAATCTTAATGTGTGTGTAAATCTGTAGGACTAGATAGTGTTCATCCTAGGTTGTTGAAAGAGTTATCTAATCATTTATATAAACCACTAGCTAGGCTATTTAATAATTCACTTGCTGTGGGTGAACTACCAAAGGAATTGAAACAGGGAAGGATCTCAGCCATATTTAAGAAGGGTAAATGAAAAAAGGTAGGAAATTATAGACCAGTCAGCCTAACAAGCATAATATGCAAATGTATGGAACAATGTATCAAAGACCATATTGTCAATCATATGACGAGAAATAAATTATTCAGTATGTAATAGTTTGGTTTTAGTAAAGGTTGTTCTACAGTACTCCTACTGTTAAATTTACGGACTCATGGATAAAAGCTTTAGATAGAGGGGAATCCATAGACGTAGTATATCTAGACTTCATGAAAGCATTCGACACTATCCCTCATAAAAGCTTGATAAGCAAACTTAAATCATTTGATGCTTCAAGGGGAATATGACAGGGATGTATCTAACATTGTCAAGCTGCACAATGACAGTGATACAAGGGAAGGAACTAATGGTCATAGTTTGAAACTGTTTCTTGAACGTGCTCGTACAAATGTTAGAAAAGAAAGCTTCTCACTTAGTCTTAAAGTTACCAGATTATGAAATGATCTACCGGAAGCAGTTGTAGTTGGCCTAGTGTCAACTCATTTCAAAACCGTCTAGATAAACATTGGAGTACTGATGAATTTATCTACAATTACAAAGCCGCCTTGCCAGGAAGTCGTAGAGCATTCTCAGGGAAAGTTGAAGATCTGACCCCCGAGGCCACCGCCTACGGCCAGGAAGAACCTATGACAAAGTAAACCTAAGTCCAAGCAAACGCCTATTTAGGTTATTATCAACCATAGCATAGGCATAGCAACCTCAATCGTTAAATTAACGCACACAAAAACATGTTTTCCGCAAACAAAGTCATGCGCATAACTTACAACAACAGTCGAAATATATTCTGCGGGCTCAGCAAACGACAATAACACAAAAACGACAATGAAAGAACCGTTGGTTAAGTTGTCGCTACTTCCTCCCAGTTTTTTCCTCGACCCAATACGGCAATAGTTGCAACTTGTGGACATTAATATCATTTATAGCCTCAAAACCAAATTTTTCCATATACATTTGCCAAATACCAAATCAATATATAGATGTTGTTGTTAAATAGTAGAAAAACATTATATGAGTTAATAAACGTACTGAAGCATATATTGTACAAGGCCACAATTTTAAAGTTTAGCCCCAAGTAGCCTGGACGTAAGGCTAATCACCCAACGACACGGACAAACACCGCTGCACTACCGAACGGCACCGCAACACCACCGAGAGAATACCGGCTCAGCATTTACAAACTAGTCTTTCAAGAAGTTGAAGCACACAGAGTTGGAATTGTACAACCATTGAATTATACGGTATACCATGGAATTATATCCCCAGGAACCTGAGCTCAGAGGCGCAACAAAACATAATCACTAAACATAATCGTGAACAGGGACGCGCAGCGGAACGAGGGACAACCGAAGATTTATGGTGGAAAATGCAATGTGGAATAAATATGTCTTGAGTTTTTTTAGGAAGATAGCTATAGATGTTTTCAAAGTGACGGGGAGTTCATTCCAGACCCTGGCGCAGCGACAAAGAAAGCACGTTTAAGCAAGTTACGTTTTGTTATAGGTACAATAAGTTGTGGTAATTGAATTGACGATCTGAGCTACCTAGATATATTTGAAAGACGCAGAAGACTAGCCACGTAGGGTGGTTGTTGTGTAGATAAAGTACGATATGTAAGATAAGTAACAAGAAGCCAGTGCTACTGTTTAAAAAGTGGTAGTCATGGTGAAAACCGAGGGCCCTGAATACCACACGTGCCAGACAATGTTGTACTCTCTGGAGTTTAGCCAAGTCTCTTTTACCAATGTTATTTAGTCGGGAATTACAATAGTCAATGCGGCTACTAATTAATGCCGTTGATATTGTTTTAGCAGTAGATATAGATATGTGACGCCAAATTCGTCGGAGATCACGTATATGATAGAAACAGGATTTACATACTCGAGAAATATGCTGGTGAAAGTTGAAGTCACTATCAAAGACAACACCCAGGTTACGAACAGCAACCGATGGGAATATATCACTGCCAAGTAGTTTAACTGGAAAGTGGCTGCACGATGACCATATTTCGTTGTTGCTTAGTGCCAATAATAATAATAAGCTAGGCATGTTTTATCTGGATTAAGCTTTAGCTTACTTGATTCCACCCAAAACAAAATATCAGTAAGAGAATTGCCTAAACTCGATACAGATTCTTGTGCATTTGATTGTGAAAGTGATGTGTAAACATGGGTTTCATTAGCATACAGGTGATGACTGAGATTATGATTAGTAATGACTTGGCTGAGATACGTATAATAGCATATAGGCTAAACACAACATGGCCAACAACGGATCCTAGCGGCACTCCGAATGGAAGGTGTTGTGGGCAAGATATGTTAATGCTTTGGTATCTGTCTGGAAAATATGATTTGAACATTCGAAGAGCTGTGCCAGAAATGCCAACATGTCTATGAAGGCGCTGTAAAAGAGTAAATGATCAATCGTATCGAAAACAGCTGAGAGATCTAGCAGAGGAGTGCTGTGATTTTGCCATTGTCCATGTTGTCAACTATAATCATTGCATATCTCGAGAAGAGCCGTTCCGGTAGAGTAGAATCGTTTACATTTATTTGCGGATGGACTCACAGCAGCAGTAGACAGTGGCATGGGTAACGTAACAAATATTTTTGGTAGTAAACATTGTTTAAACTAGAAGCGCGGGGGTTATAAATGCGTGTGTTTAAATGCTAGGAGTATAGTAAATAAGAAAAACGAATTAAACATTATGGTAGAAGATATTGACCCTCAAATAATTGGTATTACTGAATCATGGGCCAACACAGACATAACATATGCTGAATTATGATTGACAGGTTAGGTAATGTTTAGGAGAGATCAAATAGGAAGAAGGGGAGGGGGAGTTATTTTATATGTTAAAGAATCTATTCAGGCTTATGAAATAAAATTCGAAAGGGAAGCAGATTGCGATGAAGCTGTTTGGTGCAAAATAGTTTCAGGAAATTCAAAATTAACTATTGGATTAGCTTACCGAAGTGAAATTGAGAGTATCATCAATTAATTTGTTCCCTTGAAAAAACAAGGAAAACGGTCTAGAAAGAAACACTTGAAAAATCTAAAAGAACCTTTGAAAAAAATTGGCAGGTAATATAAAAAAAACTGACAGCAAGAGTTTCTATGCTTATGTAAGGAGTGAACAGAAAGTTCGAGATAAGGTTGGACCACTGGAAACCAACAGTGGAAACATAATTTCAAACGGGTTTCAAATGGTCCTGAATGAATATTTCAGCTAAGTTTTTACCACAGAAGATATCCGCTCACTTCCAGTTCCATTTACTAAATTTGAGGGCAATAAATCAGAACATTTAGGGCAGTTATTTGTAACTCCTGAAATGATAGCAAAGAAAATTAAGAAGATGAAAGATAATAAATCACATGGAGTTGATGGGATACCACCAAAACTGCTTAAGGAAATTGTTGAGCAAATTAGTACACCACTTGCAATTTTTTTTTTAACTTGTCACTAGAAGAAGGAATAGTTCCCTAAGAATGGAAAGAAGCAAACATTATGCCGCTATTTAAGAAGGAATCGAGGAACAAGCCAGAAAATTACAGACCAGTGAGTTTAACATCAGTTGTATGTAAATTACTCGAAACATTAATTAGAGACCACATGGTGGAATTCCTTGTAAAACATAAATGAATAAATATATCTCAACACGGGTTCCTGAAAACAAGGTCATGTCTAACCAATCTCTTGTGTTTTTTGGAAGAAATTACAAAGCGGGTAAATGACGGGTCACCAGTGGATGTTGTCTATTTAGATTTTCAGAAAGCTTTCGATAAAGTGCCACATCAAAGATTGTTACTTAAACTAAAAGCCCATAGTATAGGTAATGATGTAATCAACTGGATAGAAAAGTGGCTTACACACAGAAGACAGAGAGTAATAGTAGATGGTGAGATTTCAAACTAGAAATCTGTTTTGAGTAGGGTACCACGGGGATCAGTATTAGGCCCTATACAGTTTTTAATATATATATATATATATATATATATATATATATATATATATATATATATATATATATATATATATATATATAAATGATTTGGAAGATGACATATCTAACAAAGTACTCAAATTTGCAGATGACACAAAAGTATTCCGAAAGGTTACTAATGATACAGATAAACAAAGTTTACAGGATGATCTAGATACATTAGTTAAATGCAATGCTATCCAATTTTGGGAAGTGTAAATGTATACACATAGGACATGGAAACATGGACGAAGAATATAAAATAGGGGATGCTGTACTAGATAGAACCACACAAGAAAAGGATTTAGGAATAACATTTAGTGCTGACATGAAAGTTTCAGAGCAATGTCGGATTGCTGCTTCGAAAGGAAATCAAGTTCTAGGGCTAATTAGGAGAACTATCACGTATAAGGAGAAACAGCTAATTGTACCCCTGTACAAAGCAATAGTTTGACCACATATGGAATATTGTATTCAAGCATGGAGGCCGTATCGTAAAATGGACATAGACAAGCTAGAAAGAATACAACGAAGAGCAACTAAAATGATTCCAGAATTGGGAGACATTAGTTACGAAAGCCGCTTATTACAATGTGGTTTGACAACACTAGAGACCAGGAGACTAAGAGGAGACCAAATAGAAGTGTTTAAAATAGTGAACGGTTATAAGGATGTTGATAGGAATATGCTCTTCAAACTTAAAGAAGGCAGTAGAACCAGAGGACACAAAGCAGCATTAGTTAAGGAGCAATGTAGGTTGGACATGTGAAAGTACTCTTTCTCACAGAGGGTGATAAATGAATGGAACAAACAGCCAAATGATTGTGTTAATGCTAGTAGTGTAAAAATAGAATTGACAGATATATATCTGATATTGATCTGAACATTGTTGGACTCTCAATAAGCTATGGCTTCCTTGTCCACTTGCCATCTGGAACTTGTTGTTTGGGATGGCAGTCTTGTTAAATCTTGTTAAATATGCAGACTGTAGATAATTTGATGTTTATATATATATATATATATATATATATATATATATATATATATATATATATATATATATATATATATATATATATATATATATATATATATATATATATCCATGAAGGCGATTAGCAACTACTTTTCCCAATACTTTTGACAGGAAACTGATATTGGAGATAGGACGATAATTATTTAGGTCATTCTTACACTTATTTTTAATAAGAGGATTTGCAAGAGCTTGCTTGAAATCCCGTGGAACAACTCCGCCCTGCGTTGAAAGGTTTGTGATGGTAGTCATAGGAAAGATGAGTTGATTAATTTATACAGGTTTTTGGTAGAAGTGTTGGAAATGGGTAAGATTACTCGATTTGTAAGGAGATTTTTTAATAAGAACTTCATTGGTAATTGCGTGTGGGTGGTGTGAAACACTGTTGTGCATTTTCAGAAAGTGATGGTTCAGGGAAATCATAGTCAGATCGAATGCGAGCAATCTTATCTGTGAAGTATTTTGAAAAAGAATTACATAACGTATCCAATGAAGAATGTCCAGGCAGTGCTTTTAATTTCTGCCGATGTAGAATTGTGTTTACGGATTTCCACATAATCCTGATATTAATTCCATGTAATTGTATGATACACCATGGTTTACCTATTTCAAAACACCATGGTATTTTACCGTGGTTTCCCGGTTTCAAAAGAACATGGTATATTACGTCCTTTATATTTACCTATGCATGTCTAAGCCAATTCTTATTTTGTTTATTTACAAACATAACTTTAAACATGATGTTCATGCACCTTTTAAATTTGTTATATTTTATGTCATAATTTTTTTAATATTAATTTGTTATCATTGGTTGTTTTACTGTGCCAATTGTATAATTCAACTGCTATAGTTGCCATTTTAATAAAATAATAATTCTTATTATATATCATGGTTTCCACGATAATTATATCATGACATTTTACCGTGGTTTATCCTGCTTTACCATGGTTTGCTTGCTTCAAAACACCATGGTATTTACCATGGAATACGATGTTATATTTTCGTAAGGGCACGCTGCTAGCAATTACACAATATGTGGATAATTTGTTCCATTCATTTATTATCCTCTGAGAGAACGAGTACTTCCTGATATCCAATATACACCGATCCTTTACTAATGTCGCACTGTGGTGATTATATACAACGTGAATGTGTTGGCTGTGTATATCATGAATGTGGTGACTATATGCAACACGGAGTGTGGTGTTTAAAAATCATGCTAAAACCTCTGCTAAAATGTGACTAAATTAGGTTAAGGATAAAATAATAAAAATGTAAAATTTTTGCAAAGTGCTTAAGCGTCCAAAGTGGCCAATCCTCCCTTGAAGGTGTCCAGAGTTGGAGATGTGACTATGCACTCAGTCAGCTTGTAAGATTCTGGCGTCTCTTAAGGGCGCGTGCATTCGTCGAGAATACTCACAGTTATGTAGTAGTAGTCTTTGTCGCTCGCCAGATCGTCCAGCTGCTTACTGATAATACCGCAGACGATCAGGTCGGTATAATAAGCCGTGAACGCATCTTCCAAGTTCGCAAGATTTTACTAACGCAGAAGCGTTGATCGTACAACATAGACTGGTCTCTCTACCGTTGTTCTTATTTCTCCCATTTAACATTTAAAAGTGTTCAATCAATTAACTTTTCGAATGGTAAGGTAGGTATGGGCCGGCGTGGCCCACCCTTGCCGATAAGTTTAAGTCCAAATTGAACGAGGTGCGTGGTAATTTAGATCTATTTATACCAGAAATTTCAGAAGAGCCCAGCCCCAGTGGAGGCGCGGTTGACCATTTTAGGAAATCGAGAAAGCCGTTATTGGCCGATGTCCATATACAACCGTCATCCCCGAGAGATAGGAGGGCGGGACGGGGACGAGATAGCGCATGTTGTGACCTCTTGTGACGAGTGTAGCAGGATGTGATAACATGGCCGCTGGTATGTTTATAAGATGGTGTGCGACATGGTACATCATGACTAACCTAGCAGATGTCCTTATGTGTTGCAGGGATTCCCAGCCGTGTCTGCTGGTCATCTAAATGGTACCGTCGATGGTCCTGTAGTCCCCAGTTGCAAATCTTGCTGCCGGCCGTTGGACAGCTTCCAACTTCTGGATGTTGGTCTTTGTGTGGTGGTCTCACGATATGCAGGATAGGCCTGACCAGGGTCTTGTTGGTTGGGCGTCTTGTCGGGATGTTGTCTGGGCCAGCAGCTTTGTGTGAGTTAAGGCCTTGGAGGATCTTCTGGATGCCAGCTTGATATATTGTGAACTGGTGCATGTCTGGGGATGGCTCTCCACTCATGGATGGTATGTTGGTGTTGTTGTCTGTGGTGTGACGCTACTGAACTGCTCATTCAGTATAGTGGCTTCCTTGTATGGTTGATTGGCTTGTATACCGTCTATCTTCAGGGGACGACACCACTGCTGTCACATCTCTTCCCTATGATGAAGGTGTATAGCTTTGGGTTTCCATAAGTAAGAAGGTTATATATATACGCTTGAACGAATACAGAGGAGAACAACTAAAATGATTCTAGAACTGTGAGATATCAGGTATGAAGAACGACTGAAAGAATGTGGTTTAACAGCCCTAGAGACAAGGAGGTTAAGAGGATATCAAATATCAAAACGCCGTTGTCGCATCTCTGTGACACGTGTTCGCCACGATGTGGTTTGTACCGTTTAGCATTGACGTCGCGTGTTTTTTATGCATGTTGTCTAAACTGCGTCTGCCTGTTTGTCGGCAATGTTTCTTCCCAGTGCCAGTATGTCTATTAGGGATTCATCTGGCTATCCGAGTGCACGTCGTCGCCGACGGTTGGATGTGCAATGCTGTATCAGCCGATACAACTTCTCGCCATCCACATTAGTGAACGTAGTTTTTCGACAAATGGCGCAACTCATTGACGTGTTTACGTAGTGGTTGTCCGTCCTTTTGATAACAACTTCTGAAAATATATATTTTCATCTGCACGTTTGATTTTGGCATAAAGTAATCGTTCAAAATCGTTTTCGTGTCATGTGTGCCGGATACGTTTTCGTCAAGTTGCGGTTTTTGAGCATCATAAATATCATGGACACGTTCGCCGGCGTAGAGCCGCGGCAACATACGTTTACGGTCATTGTCGGCGATGCTTAACCCAACGAACAAGTTGTCTAGCCGATTTACCCATTTCCCCACCGGGACCAGCTTTGCTTTGTTAGTGTTGCAGTCGAACGTCGGGTGACACGCCTTGTAATCGTATTTTGTATAATTTAAATGGTAAACTGATATGATTGTCATTGCGTTGTTATTCACGTGTAATTGTGGTAATTATTTTCTGTCAACGTATCACACAGAACCAGCTTGGAATATAGCGACTGGCAACCAGCGTGGGCTGAATAGCCGAGAGACGTATACAAGATTTAACAAGATTTGCCATCCAAGCCAAAGGCCCAGATGGCAAGTGGACAAGGAAGCCATTGGCTTATCGAGAGTCCAACAATGTTCATCTACTTATAGCCCGCCCTCCTGAGATATGTGTCAACCTTGTTTTTAAACATATTCACGCTGCTAGCTGTTACACAATCTGTAGACAATTTGGTCCATTCATTTATTGTCCTCTGTGAGAACGAGTGCTTCCTGATGTCCAATCTACATTGATCCTTTACTAATTTTACCTCATGTCCTCTAGTTCTGCTATCCTTCTTGAGTGAGAAAAACATATTTCTATCAATATTTTCATACCCATTCAATATCTTAAAAACTTCAATCTGATCTCCTCTTAACCTCCTTGTCTCTAGAGTTGTTAAACCACATTCTTTCAGGCGTTCTTCATAACTAAGGTCTCTCAGTTCTGGAATCATTTTAGTTGCTCTTCTTTGTATGCGTTCAAGCGTATCTATATCCTTCTTACGATATGGTCTCCATGCTTGTATACAGTATTCTAAATGAGGTCTAACTATTGCTTTATAAAGAGGTATAATTAACTTTTTTCCCTTGTATGTTATGTTTCTTCTAATCAATCCAAGAATTTGATTACCCTTTGAAGCTGCAATACCACACTGCTCTGAAACTTTCATATCAGCGCTTATTGTAACTCCTAAGTCCTTTTCTTTTACAGTAGTACCCAGAACAGTATCTCCCATTTTATAGTTTACATTCAAGTTCCTATGTCCTGTATGTAGGCATTTACATTTCCCAAAATTGAACAACATCTGCCATTTCTCAGACCATTTCACTAATCTGTCTAGATCGTTTTGTAAATGTTGTTTATCACCATCAGTATTAACCTTTCTAAACAGTTTTGTGTCATCCGCAAATTTCAGTACGTTATTTGTTATACTGTCGTCCAAGTCATTGATATAAATTAAGAATAATATAGGTCATAATACTGATCCTTGAGGTACCCCACTCAAAACCGATTTCCAATTTGAAACTTCTCCATCTACTACAACTGGTTGTCTTCTATCCAGTCAGTTATGCTATCCCCGATACCATGGGCTTTTAATTTAAGTAGTAATCTTTGATGTAGCACTTTGTCAAAAGCTTTCTGAAAATCTAAGTAGATAATATCTACTGGCGATCCCACGTCTATCCACTTAGTGATTTCTTCCAAAAAACATAACATATTTGTTAAGCATGACCTCGCTTTAAGGAATCCATGTTGAGATGAATTTAATAATTTATGCTTAAAGAGGAATTCCACCATATGGTCTTTAATTAACCTTTCTAATAATTTACAAATCACTGACGTTAAACTCACTGGTCTGTAATTTTCTGACTTATTACTCGAACCCTTTTTAAATAATGGTATGATGTTTGCTTCTTTCCATTCAAACGGAACAACTCCCTCTTTTAATGACAAGTTGAATACTCTTGCAAGTGGTATACTGATTTGTTCTACTGTTTCCATTAGTAATTTTGGAGGAATCCCATCCACTCCCGGTGATTTGTTATCCTTCATTGCCTTTATTTTCTTAGCTACCATTTCTGGAGTTACAACTAACGGACCTAAATAGTCAGATTTAGCCCCCTGAAATTTAGCATCAGCAACTGGTAATGAACTAATATCTTCTTTGGTAAACACTGAACTGAAGTAAACATTTAGGTCTTCCGCCATTAAAAACTCATGTGATATTATATTTCCAGCACTGTCTTCTAGAGGTCCAACCTTGTCTTGTACGTTTTGTTTACTCCTGACATATGCATAAAAACTCTTGCTGTCATTTTTTATGTTACATGCTAGTTTTTGCTCATAGCTTCTTTCAGATTGTCTGATTTCAATTGTAGCCGCATTTAGTGCCTCTTTGTATTTTGCATAGTCTTCGTCCTTTCTGGTACGCCTATAAACCCTCCACATAGTTTGTTTTAGCATTATTTTTCAACTAGCCTCTTTTGACAAGTGTTTCTTTCTACACCGTTTTCCTTGTTTTTGGAAGGGAACAAATTTATCGATGATACTCTCAATTTCATATTTTAGAATATTCCAACATTCAATTGCGGTCTTATTCATCAGCATATTATTCCAATCTAGCTTTGCTAAGTATTTTCTCATATCTTTGTAGTTACGCAGCAGAGGGCGGGCTGGAGCGTCGTGTGAGGGCGTGGTCGGTTGAGCGGCAGAAAAAGATGGACTGTCTGGGAACCAGTGACACAAATAGTGTGTGGGCGGTGTTCAAAAAATGATAGGTGAATCGTTATCGAGTGATATGTGAAATGCGTTCGAGCGAATATGTGAATCGTTTTCACGGTTATTACATCTTAATTCGAGTTCTACTCGCAGTATAGCGAGGCGATGGTTATTATTTATTTTCTTTATTTCGGTAATTATGAAATTATAGATGTATGTATTGTATATGATATACATTCAGTAATCGATTGTTAATTAAACACGTTAACCAATGGTATTATTTATTTACACGACAATTGCGCGACAGTGTCACACACTGTTACTTTATTTACTTTACTTTACTTTACTTTACTTATGTCCTCCACTTAATGGGGTGACATGATGATTACGTGGCGGTTTCGGTTCTTCATTGCAGTTACTAGATTTGCCCCGCTGATGTTCGTGTCTTTCTCTATGATGTTTTGCAGAGTTGTTGTTGGTCGACCTCTTCTCCGAGGGCCATCGGGCTTCCACAGCAGGACTTTGTTGGCTGCTTCGTCATGACGCATCACATGACCTGCCAGACGAAGACGCCGTTGTCTCACGACGGTTGTGATCTGTCGGAGGGAGCCGTAGAGTTCTTGGCTTAATCAGTTGGTTGAATTGACGTTGGATACACGACGAAGTCTTTCTCGTTCCAGGAATGTACAACAATTTTCATTGGATGATTTATTGGTCAACAGGCTCTCGTGTTTCCCGTACAGACATGTAGTTGTAAACGCGTAACCACATTTTAAACAGGACATATGTAATAATTACGTATATGTAGGAAGCAGAAATAACGGTGTAATGTTTGTGATTGGGGATGGCAGATATATATTATTTTACTTCCTACACAGACTTGTGGCACTGAAAGGAGCACTAGAAAGAAATTATACAAGTATAATTATCTAATTTCCAATTACTGTGTTTGTTGACTTTCAACTCTGTATGTTTCGAATTCAACTGCATATAATTCTTCTGCGGAAAGTTTCTTTCGTTTACGTCATGGATGCTGAGCTGATATTCATTTCTTGGTGTTTTGTGGTGCCGTTCGGTAATACAGCGGTGTTTTTTCCGCGTTGTCTGGCCTTACGCCTAGGCTACTTAATTGGGGCTACACATTGGTCAGGTGAACTCTTTGGTGAGGCCGTGTGGGTGTTTTGTGCACGGAGGAGTGGCAGGGAACAGGTGGAGCGTCATTTACGCTGTTTTCGAGATATTTATTGCTGAATTGTTTGTACAACTTTGTTGCACATACCACATCTAGTCTAACTTATGTTTAGTTGGCTCAGTAGATTCGTACTGTTAGCGAACCTTGAACTGAACTCAAGACTTTACCCTGACAGTAGCACATGTAACTGACATGATAAACCGTCAACACTATGTCAGTAATGTGTCAACCATGTGGTTATTGGTCGCATGTGTCAACTCCCGGCCGCAAGACTTGTGAAAGTTTGCATGTATATAAATTCCGCACCACTGACACACGCCAATCAAGTCCGACTCAACCTGCTCCCATTTAGTCTTGGCGATGTTAAGTTTGTAGACGTTGATACTGCATTCGTCATACATCTTGACACCGCACGCATACAGGCGGTCGTCAGTGACAAACAGTCCAAAGTTGAAATTTAGTTCAGGCAGTTCTAACTCCTCTCGCCACTGATTCCGTTCAATGTTGTAAATCTGAAGAGAACAGATCGAGTGGAACGACTTCCTGCTACTGGACATCTGACCGCCAGCAATGTATATCTCGTCTTTCCAAACGCATGCGCCAAAGTTAATCACGCCATTCGGCATGCGTGGCAGCTCTTTCTGCTCTGTCGTACTCGGTTCATAGCGCAAAGCGACGTCAGATGAAACGTATTCAGTGCGGCCACCCAGAATGTAGATGGCGCCACGGTACACAACAGTAGATAGGTCAACTAACGGAGCGGGCAACTGTCCAACGCATTTCCAACGATTCTGCTCAATATCATAGCATTCAATGTCCTGGGATTGACGTCGATCTGTCGTCATTCCACCAAAGCAGTAGATCTTGCCGCTGACGTACGCGAGCGCATAATTTGACTTTAGGGACAACATTGACGCTTTCGGGACCCAGACATCGCGGTCGTTGTCATACTGGAGGAAATCTTTCATCGACATTTCATCTTTCATCTTTTTATCGGCTCTCCGTCCTTCGACATCGAAGTAGTCATCGGGGTTTACAGGAAGCACGTACCTGCCGCCACTAAGGAAGATCTTGTTGTCGTCGGTGACAACACAGGCGGGATATCTTTTATAGAAACCATTGAATTCATAATCATCGTTGACCTTGCTCATGCGATAGGTTTCTCGTGTCAGAGTGTTGTAACACGTGATGGTGAATTGAATACAGCCGTCTGGTTCCATCATCCCCCATCGGACAAGTGCCGTGAAATTACTATCCTCTTGGCAAATATCTTGGTCACTGTCAAAATCAAAGAGTTCATCGAGGAATTTCCGGCACTTGGGGCATTTCTTAATGAGTCGGTTGCGGGCGACTTTCTCTCCGATGTAACGTTTCCCCAGTAACCCAAACCGCAGGTATGGTAGTAGATTTGACAAATGAGTCGAACGTGACAGACTGTCGTGCTCTATCCACCGCATCAAGGCTTCGTAGACAACGGCTTCCTTCTCAACATCCAACTCATTTGAAGAGATCAACTCCCTAATGGCATCGTGTGTCAAATTCACGAAATCTTTACCCTGGCTGACTTCAGCGAAGTTCTTCTCCATGTATTCTCTTACTTTGGCCTTCAGTACGTCACACATGTATGTGTGAGCAATACAGCAGATAGCAACACAGTTATCCATGTCCAGTTGTGTCGCCATGAAGCGTGCGCATGCCTTCTGTATCGGCGTGATCTGGAAGAGGGATGCAGCCACCAGTAGGCTCTCAGCATTTGTGCGCGTTATCTCAACTTTGCCAGTGTATGCATAAGCAATGATCAGCTGCACGGACTCAGCCTTTACTTCACGCAGGTCGATCTCCTGCTGCTTGCTTTCGGCGAAATCTGTCGTGAACATTGCTTTGAAAAACGGACTGATTGCAGCCAACACGAGACGATGACATGGAAACTTCTGTTTTTGAACCAGGAGTGAAACATCTGTTAATACGCAATCGTCATACATGCACTTCATCACGTCTATCAATTCCCCATGGTGGTCTTCATTCTCATACCACATGGTGGTAGCAACCCTGCCAAAACGCGCCATCATTTGGATAGTCTGAAAAGTAAAACAAATATTTATAATCACTCGAATATCATCGGTTTATGATATTTTAGTAATGCATATTTTGTTATTACCCAGCTACCTTTTTGCATTTCGGTTTAATATTGTCCATACAATAATTTCCAACAGCAAGCCAATTTTAGTGGGGTACCACAGGGATCAGTATTAAGACCTATATTGTTCTTAATCGTGATTATTATGTATTAATTATTTGGAAGAGACTATATCACACAAAGTACTGAAATTCGTTGATTACACAAAAGTATTCAGAAAGATTAAAAGATACACAGACCATAGAAGATTATCTAGAAATTAGTCTGAAATAGATGTGACCTGGTGACCCCGCAAATAACGGGCCAATAAAAATGATCGTAAACACGCCCTGTCACGTGTTTGTTAGATGGCTGGCGTAACCTGATATCGTAGACGACACCACGTCACAAATACAGATTAAAGGGCTATTGAGGCGGCAATATTACAAATGGCCGTTATGTTTTGTCAACAATACGTAAAACGCCAGTGAAAGACGGGCGGGCGGCGGGCATGCATGCATGTAAGCATACATTGACATGTTGTACCAGTTACCACAGGAACTCATCAGAGCGGGTAACTTGAAAAAAACTGTGAATAGCATAAATTCATCAAAGTTGAAATTCGTGAGTTTTCAGCGTTTTCATTTTCACTTGACTTGAAGTAATTTAATAGTTTGTCTGATAAAAACTACATACACAAGTTGCACAAACGGGCTAGCATGTTGCAGTGGATACTGGGTAGGTTTGATTTTTCGCAAAATTAAATTAAAATAAGACTAGTAAAAAAATTATTGAGGAGGGACCTTGAAATATCCCGGACGTGGCGTTCATGATAATGCCACTCACCAGGTAGCGCCACTACGCCCAAACACTGCTAGAGACAACAATGCGGCTACAACACGCGGGAAATTAACAAAACAGATTCAAGCACAGCACTTACAATAACAGCACAGGTGTTAACTGCTGCACCGAGAAACGGCAACAACGAAAATTCTGACTTTAGAGGAACTCCTTGTTAAGTTTCACCGACTTTTTCTCACATTTCTCCTAGACCCAGTGGCTGCAACTTGGGGTGCGACTTCTGGTAGGTATATTACAATCCGCTAGGTGCGCTGCGGAAAATTCGGACGTAGAAATTGACCCAGAATATGTGACCGCCATCTTAGGCTCCGCCTGGTTTTGATGGTCATGCAGATTTGCATCATAACATTATGCAAATGAACGTGTGATCTTAATTGATACATATATCAACCAATGGAAGACTGACGAAGCATGTGGAATTTTCGCGGGCGTTCCTGGATTGACTTTGACCGAGGTAAGCTCGTGTTAACTTTTGCCTTGTGAATAGTAGTTAAAAATAATGGTAAATAAACATCATCAACAAAAATAATGGTAAAT